>JAJMIG010000027.1:0-95417 GCA_030583365.1 Sugiyamaella japonica
TACAGACCTTAGACAGGACAACCTGGCATCTGAGGAGTTTACGCTTCCCGCTGCGATGGCCGGCTGCCAATTTGACGTCATAAGCAGTCGTTATGAACTTTGTGAGTGTAGACCTGGATTCGAACCCACAGCTTGAAAACTAAGTTTCAACCTGACGCCTGGGATCACAGCGTAACCATTCGGCCACAAGGAGTGATCCCTGAGCCCCAACGTCCCGGGTTAGGGTTTCACACTCCCTGAAACCTGCCTCCAAATAGTTGTGCGGAAAACGTTTTGCAACAAATCGCCTTGCTAGCTCAATCGGTAGAGCGTGTGACTCTTAACACCCGTCAGGGAAAAAAGTCATCACAAGGTTGGGGGTTCGACCCCCCCGTAGGGCTTGTTTTTTTACTCGTTTATATTTGAATTATATTCTCTAATAAATATCAGTATATTAGTAAAATTAAGAACTGGTGATTTGGCATCTTATGCCAGAGAATCTTCATCTGTTTTTGGAATGGTCTTCGTATCGAGGACATGCTGCTTTGACTGATACATAACGTCCAAAGAATACTCTTTAACAAACAGATTCAGAACAAATGCAATCCCTCCAAATGCCACTAAAATAATATAAACAAAACGCACTGCGTCATCAAACACTTGAATCAAAGCCGTCTTGACCTCAGAATCGGCCATATGTCTTATCACTTCTACCAAAGCGATAGCTTGAGCAGTGTCTTCAAACTGCGACAACATGGGGGTCTCGTTGATCTTGGTAGACAATCTGTTGGCAAATATAGACCCACCCACGGCGACGCCAATTGCCTGACCCATTACTCTGACAAATGCCAACATTGATGCTGCATAAGGAGTGTTTTCATTTGTGTTTGGAGCAATAACGCTGATATTCAACGAGGCAAACAAAATGCCGCTTCCAATTGAAATTGGAATGTTTAGACCAATAAACTGACCCACAGTAGTATCAGGTTTCAATAAATAAAGCAGCCCTGCTCCCATTGTGACACACCCCCACGCAAACCATGATTGATACAAGTAGCGAGAATATCTAGCAATCAGCTGACCAGAGATGACCGCCATTGGTGCTATTGTAATGGTTTCTGGGAGAGCAGCAACACCCGAAATCAAGGCAGAATACCCTTTAACTCCTTGATAATATAACGGTAAATAGTAAATCAAACACCACAAGACAAGACCATGAAATAGTACTTGGATATACCCAATAAACGCACTTCGATTTTCAAATACTGTCAATCTGACCATGGGCTCTCGAGCAAACTTATACTCGTAAATACAGAATCCTGCCAACCCAGCAACACCAAGCAACAATGGCAACAAAGTATGATACGAGCCCCAGGGAAAGTTGACTCCACCAAATGTGATACCAAGCAATAATGAAGTCATTGAAGCAGTAAATATGGATATTCCTATAAAATCAATTCGTTTGATCTTTTCATACATTGAAGAGTGATCTAAATGCATTCGAACCAAGAGCGGGACCAATACCAAAGAGATTCCACAGATAGGCAAATTAAAGTAAAAGATCCATCTCCAGGTGGAAGATTCGGTAACGCCTGTTGAGAATATAGGAGCAATAATAGTTCCTAAAGCCCACATAGCACCCAGAAACCCGAAATATTTACCTCGCTCTCGTAAAGGCACTAGATCAGTAACAATGATCTCGCTAAGAACAAGAATGCCCCCGCCCCCAACCCCCTGGATAGTTCTGCCAATAAGCAAGACCGTGAAGCTATGAGCTACTGCACAAATGATTGAACCAACGGCGAATATGAGTGTGGAGATTTCTGTCAAAGGCATTCTGCCGAAAATCTCCGATAACGATCCAATTGTGGGTAAGAATACAGCAGAACTCAATAAATATGAGCTTCCAGTCCAGATCGCCTGTGTAGTTGTACCCTTGAGTTCGGCAGTGATTACAGGCAGAGGAGCTCCAATAGCCGTGGAGTCCACAGCAACCAGCAGTGTCAACAACATGTATACACCCATAACAGTGAAGCCCCGCTTGCTCAGCTTGAAAGGAGCCTCTGGAGTTTCTTGACTGGTCTCATCAATAGCGCTGTTACCGTTTTCTGGTTTACTATACTGCCGTTCTGAAATCGGCACATCAGCGCCTGCCTCTGCACTGCTTTTGATAGATTCTTCATTCATGACAACGCTCATATCACTAGACCCGTCTAGTTCACGGGCCGATTCCGACCCTTTCTCAATGCCCATATTTTAAATTGGCCCACGATACAAGGTTCTGTGTAATTAAAATCTGTTGACAGCCACGTGAATTCGTTTCGACAAAACATATTCATTAAATACACCTTCCTTCGTCTGCCATGACGAATGCCATCATTTGCCACACTCTATAGCTGGCTAGCGGATCTACTATTGGCCCCAGCGTTGAGAAATACGAGTTGAGTCAACCGTAGGAGCAAAACGCTAGCTGCAGGCTCACTATGTATAGCGCCCATAAGTGGGGAGATAGTTGCTCCGAAGCCCGAGATTATGCGCATAGAGCTTATCTTAACTCCGCCCCATCTACATCTGACACCGGCATCGGACCATCATAAAGGCACGAGAACAGCTCACTGCGTCAGTCCGGGACTTTACGTCGCCCGCGATGCAATTAAGTCCGCGTATATTGATCGAGTCTACACGATGAGGTCTCATCATTACCCAGCTGAAAGCCTTCTATTTTCGCCACATGGATCCCCCTTGACCCTCAGTGTACACGTTGGTCTGCCTCCGGCGGCTGGGCGCTGCCCAGACCCGTGGCTCCGCTTCGCGGAGTACGACAGCCCGTGGCGATGCTGACGTTCATTAGCCTTTTCCGCACGCTATTTACAGTCAGTCACCAAAAAGTACGAGGTGCTTTCTTCGAATATCCAGTCTTGCTCGCGTAGTAGGTTGCGAATGGCATTTTTGATTTTAGGTACCCCGCCATCGCTGTGTCGCCCAGCACCAGTAATAAGCTTGAGAGGGACCCTATCAAGGGCCCTGCACACCCGGGCTCGGGTCCACCATTCTTGAAGCCTGACAGTCGCAGCTTCAATGGCAATGTGCATTGGAGATCCGTGGAAATCAACACAGTACATGGTGCTCTGGCGATCGATTAAAGCACGATACATGTCATCCATGGCACTGCGTCCTTCCTGTCTATGCTGAGATGCTACGTTAGCATAGTAACCAGCAGCACTTCGATAAAGAGGGTTGGATTTAGACTTGCGAAACATTTCCCGGGCTTTCAACAAAGCCTCTTGTCGCTGATCAAAAGCAACATCTGCCTCGACTTTCAAAACCGACATATCGCCTATCTTGTATCCAGTCGTACTATTAACATGTGAAGCTGCTGAAGCTGCTTGAGTGTATGTTTTTGATGGCGTCACAGGTCGCAGCGGTCTAGACAGTGGATCCTTTTCGCGTTTGCTCGTGTTGTTATTAGCAGCCAGCAGACATTTAGTTAGTGATTTCTCGTTGGCATCAAACATGATACCAGCCCGTTCTTCAGAGATATTTAGAATTGCACACAGACTTTTAATGCTGCTCTGACGATATTCAGACTCGTGTTTACGTTCTTTGGGAACAAGAGCAGTCCTGGACTTTTTTCCAGAAAAGTCTTGCAAATATTTATCTTCATCCGAGATCTCTTCTTCAATAAGAGATTGATTTAGCAGTAGATCTGTTACGGTATCGACATCTCCTTTGGAAGTCCTGTATTTGTGTTTGATGGAAGCCAAAGATATATTGGGAAACGACTGTTTCAAGAAACGTAAATCATCGTTGAGTTCCTCGTCATCACCGTCTTTGTAGCTGCTGTCGCTGTTTTCCTTGAGCAGTTGCTGCTGGACCTCATCTTCATGTTGTAGGGCTTTGATCTGTTCCTTGGTACTGCCGTCAAACGTTGACCAGTCTACATTTGATGCCACCGCCTCGAGATTAAGACTGTTCAGAATCTGCCTAGCATCATTCTCATCATCGTATTCATTGGCTATAGTGGCTATTAACGAGTGATCCAGAGACTTGTAGTCTTCCTGCAGCCTATCTACTATCTCTGACTCTAACATTAGTGGATCCTTGACGGGACTCGGGTCATCAGAAGCAAATAGGTTTTATAACAGGCCAGGCAAAGAGCAGTGTCTATAGGAACAGGAAATATTGTACATTTGATTAGAATTAAATCGCGATCACACACGCATTTGGACTGTAGGAAGGAAAACACTATCTATGATAACTTTGTGTACTGCGCGTCTCTTGATAAAGCACGGATATTTTCAGTGATAGCGTTTAGGGTTGGAATTAGTTGGTGAATACAAGTGATTGAGAAATAGACCACAATCCAGAGTACCATGAGAGAAGAAGAATTAATTTGTGCTAATAACGTATGAGATGAGTCTTCTTATGTTTATTCAGTAAACTGGCGCCTGTCAATTGACATCAGCCCTATCGACTGTAGAAGGAGATAACGGATCAGCCCTGTCGACTATCAGTTGGCGTTCCGAGTAGCGTCAACAGAGTCCAGTATATCAAAATACTTCATTTTAAATCACATTCAAGAGCCAGCTTTTCTTTATATTTATAATTATCATGACGTCTGTCACCCGCCCCCTGTTCACCACTCTTTATATCTCATACAAACATGGGTACGGACACTCTGACCTAACCCTTATCAACAGCTATTTTTTGACGAGCTTTTTGCAGCGCTACAACTCATATTCATCCAGTAATAGCAGTAATCATTGTTTCCAAAAATGTCGTTCAGAGGCGGTCGAGGAGGGGGTGGCGCTGGCAGAGGTGGAGGGCCTATGTCACATATGTTTTCCAATCCAGATTTAAAGCCGGATTTCACCCCGTCGGAACGTTACCCAAAGACTATTCTACCTGTACAAGTGGATGCCACCAATCAGGAAAGGCATGTTGTGGCTCAGTATCTTAAGCTTCGGTCAGATATCCGAGACGGTCCTTTCTATACTGGATCTTCTGCTGGAAAGGGACGAGTGGTGGTAGAAGTGGATCAGAATATAAATGATGGCATAAAACGATATACTGATCGGTATATCAAAAAGCGAAAAATCGGTCGGTCGGTTGATGACCATCCGTATAGTAAGTTTTAAGAAGGTCGATAAAGTGGCAGAACAAATACTAACTTTGTGTCAGTCGTTGCATTTTTCCCCAAAGAATTGCACTCTACAATGGGTGTGACGAGTAGTAAGCTGAAGAAGCTGGACATTACCAAGTTCACGAATGATTTGCTGCAACTTTCAGCACCGAAAGAAGACCCTCAAGAAAGAGACGAGAAATCGGTACTGGAAAGACTGGACAAAGTCGATGAAAAAGATGACAATAAAAGTGCCAGTGAGGTAGATGAAGACGAAGATGAAGACGACAAGGATGAATATGAAGAGGACGAAGACGACGATTATAACGCCGAAAAGTACTTTGATGATGGCGATGATATGGGTGTGGGAGATGACGACGACGAAGAGGCTGCATATTAATGACTATAACAATGTAATAATTACATTGGAACAATAGATTTATTTATTTATTTATGGTGTACCACCGAGAGTGAAGCAAGAGCAGAGCTGGGACCCAAAAGCCGTTGACAGGCCCTTGACTGGTGTAACATGCTGAATCCGTCTTCCTATGGATTTATATAATCCTGTAGGATAGAGACGTCACATTAGCTTCCATCTCCACCCACCCTGGTCTGCCTCCGGCGGCTGGGCACTGCCCAGACCCGTTGCTCTGCTTCGCAGAGAGCTCGTAGCACACGAAGTAGGTCCTCCAGATGGTCCTCCATCTCTGACTCTTCATGGGGAGGGGGCAGGCAATCGCTCGTGAGCAAAAAGTGGCGGTTATAACGTAGTTAAAGCCGATTACAAGAGGTCCAAAAACGCCTACTACGAGTGTCCTGGCTATGTACAGGAGTTCATTATCATGCTCTCGCTCAGCAGGTTCTGAAAATGCTATTTTCATTTCCTATAGTCGACCCCATCACCCGCAAACCGCAGACCTATCCTCCTCACGTCACGTGATGCATATCCCCCAGAGCTTCACAGGATCCAGGGGGTGGGGAACGAAGGCTCTGCTGCGCCTGGCGGCCCCCGGCGGCTGGGCTCCGCCCGTGGCTCTAGCTGCGCTCGAAACTACGGCATGCGTGACTACTCTCCACCCTCCACCTCTTCCAGGTTGCCTTTTGCCTTGACTCTACGCTGGCAAATCATTCAGGAGATTATTCTATCTCGTTATTTATCGAAAGCTTTCGGTTCCCTGACTCCACCACAATTGAGACTTGCCACAGTGGAGCTCCTGTTAATTGGCCTCTGGGAAGCAGATGTCTCTTCTTACTCCCGGGATATCACCTCAAATGACAGGAGCGCTAATGACACGGCCCATATATCGTCTACTACTGTTGACATGTGGACTGCCTCCGACAGTTAGTCAGGGTGGTGGCGGGGTACATGCCTGCACCCTTAAAGTTGTTTGTGCAGGAATCTGCAACAGGCGCCACTTAATTGTTGAGTTGGGAGAATAAACAGTAGGCGAAATGTTTTGTTGGGAAACGGACAATCTACCGAATGATAGAATCACACAGTGGCGCGCTTTGAGGCTCGGTCGATTCCAAGACATCAAGTCTCAAATCTCAAATCTCATCGTCTCATCGCCTATGTAGCTTGCTATTTTTCTGGACAGGCAATAAATAAATCTTTTTATTCACATGATAATTAAACGAGAAGATACATTCCGGTGTTATCGGCAGTTTTATTAAGAGACCATCATAAATAATAATAATAATAATCCTTTGCAGAGTGTGATAATACTCTTGCGAATAATGCAATAATAATAGTGAAATTACGCTTAGATACCGCCTCCGGATCTTTCGACAGGAACCACTCGATCGTCAGGATACTTCTTCATTACCGGTCGATAAAACCACCATTTCATCATATAGAATCCTCCAACGACTCCGCCAAAGAATAAAGGAGCTTTCATTCTCCAAGTATATCGGTTGGCAGCTCTGTTTGCAACCAGCAGCATATTGTCGACTGTGAGATTACTTTTGGATATCGACAAAAGAGTATCAATTGTTGTGCACTTTGATAGAACGGCCTGCTAATTCGTAGAATCAACTGTCCCTCAAGTAATTTTTCGTAAAAAAGAATCAAACTGAATGCTAACGATGGAAGGAATAAGATGATTCAAGCTTGCTTTTATAGTTGAATGGGTAATGGCTTTCCTGGCGCGGCTAAGGCTATCCCGCACCCCACAAAACGATCGACATCCTCATCCCAGACAGCGCGCGATAAGAAAACGAGTGAGTGGCACGGCAGACTCAAGTGGCGTTTCCCTTGGGGGTGGCCATCACGCGACTCCCCAGTGGCACTGACTGTTGGGGGCGCAGAAATGTGGAATACCGAGGTGACTTGCAAGCACCTCAGCTGTAAGGTACGGATAAGATAAGATAAACTATCAAGTACTGACGAGTGACGAGTGACGAGTGACGAGCGACGAGCTGCGAGAGCCGAGCGAAGCGAGCTACGGGTCCGGACACCCGGCCGCCGGAGGCAGACAAACCCATGCCTACCTAATGGATGACGCGATGAGGAACATAAGGTTCTTCCAGGTATTTGATCTCGTCATCGGTCAGCTTGAGACTCACGGCATTGACTGCTTCCTGGATTCGCTCCGGCGTGCTTAAGCCAACTATAGGCGAAGCGCCCTTGGAAATGACCCAAGCAATGGCTACCTGAGACATTGAGACGTTTCTCTTGTTGGCCACTTGTTCCACACGACGAATGATTTCCTGGTCTCCAGTGGCCTCACCGAGATGAAGCATTTTGAATCGGGCGTCAGTGTTTGAACGAAGAGAGTCTACTCCAAGAGGGCGTGCAAGTAACCCTCGGGCAATAGGCGACCAAGGGATCAGGCCAACGCCAGTCTGTTTGCAAAAAGGGAACATTTCGCGCTCTTCTTCGCGATAGACTAAGCTGTAAAAGCTCTGCATGGAGATAAATTTCGTCCAATTATGCTTTTCGGCAACGAATTGTAACTGGACAAATTCGACGGCGTTCATAGTGGAGGCGCCGATGTAGCGAGCTTTGCCCGACTTGACGACATCGTGAAGGGCCTCCATAATCTCGTCCTTGGGGGTTTCGGGGTCGAACCGATGGATTTGTAGCACATCGATATAAGTACCCAATCTCTCAACAGAGCCGTCGACAGCATCCAGAATATGCTTTCTACTTAGACCCCATCTATTGATCCAATTGAGTTCTGTGCTTTCGATTGAGGGATCCGTGGCAGCCCTGGAGTGGCATTTACTCAAAATCACTACTGTCGATCTAGGAATATTGAACTTTTTAAGGAACTTGCCAATCAGAATTTCTGAATACCCATTCGAATAGACATCGGCAGTATCAAAAGTGCGAATACCAACATCATACGCTTGTTTCATCAGCGAAAACACCACTTCCTCGTCTTCCAGCACCCATTCGTTCCATGATTTTTTGCCATAAGACATACATCCTAAAATGTTAGTAGAATGCTTGAAGGAGATACCAGGCACACTGAGCTTACCTAAGATAATCTTGGAGATCTTGAGTCCAGATGTACCAAGTCTACATGGTTAGTTATCGATTCATTGCCAATTGTCAACATCCAAGTTGTCATGACAGATATTTTACCTTTCGAATTCCATATTAGCTTTTGTTGTCAATATTGCTTCTTGACTGAAGTTTTTTTGTATTAAAGCTACAAGTCAGTCAGGTTATAAATATCACCAAAATACCCCCACATGCCCCCACAATCATGTTGCAGAGCCAAGCCTGATAATGCACGATTGAGATGAAGAAATCTAACGGTTCAATGGATTGCGTCAGAAGGGCGGAGCTGGGTTAGAAATTGGTGGAGTGGCTACCAAACTGATGTTACAACAAGGACATGAAAGACGTTAATACATGCACGAAACAATAATTCCTGTAATTCCTTTGATTAAAAATATTATTAATGAAAAACAAAAAGCAGAGCACAGGATTTTATTGCAAAGCATCATATTTGTATCTATATCATCCGACTCCCTTAGCTCCCTACCCCTGAGCTCCCAGCATCGCCAGGGGCAGTCCATAGTACTCCGCGAAGCGGAGCAAACGGGTCTGGGCAGCGCCCAGCCGCCGGAGGCGTGTCCGTGTCCCTTCATAACATGAGCTGAATACACCCACTCACATTCACAATTTGTTTTCTATCCCCTCATGGCTCTAGATAGCTATGGCCAATCGACTTTAATCATCAACTGCATGTTTTCCTTTATTATTTACGGCGTTTTTAACAAGCCAGCCACCTCGCTGCCGGCAAGTCGCTGTCGGAGACCGCTCCGCGCACGTCCTGCTGATCATTGAAGTAGAACCTGGAACGTGGAACGTACCAAGTAGTTTTATAGGTCCCTGCAATAGTCAGTCCATGAAAGAAAGTATGGAGCTGGAAACTAACTCTGCTAGACCCAACAGCATTCAAGCCTAAATCGATATGCCGGATACTCATGAGCTGGTCATCTACACTGTACTTAAAA
The DNA here is from genome assembly GCA_030583365.1 of Sugiyamaella japonica. NCBI lineage: Eukaryota > Fungi > Ascomycota > Dipodascomycetes > Dipodascales > Trichomonascaceae > Sugiyamaella > Sugiyamaella japonica. Next base: position 9,572 of record JAJMIG010000027.1, read on the forward strand.
GGACTCTGCTTCAACCTGATCGACCCAGAAAGGTCATGATATAGCACTTAGTGCAGAGCGATATTTCTGTTTCTGTCCAAAACGCATGTGAGAGTGGAAGATTCGGCGATCGATGTCCGCAATGGTAGCACTGTTAATTCTTTGTTTTGCGAAAACTGTTATTATTCACTTCATGGTCAAACTGCCGATAGACATGATGCATGTTCTGGCCGGAATCGCCGAACGCCAAACATCGCCGCCTATAATATCTCGATCTCAATACACGTGTCGACACAACATGTATTTGTGTATCTTTCGAGAGTTCTCTACAAGCGGTAAACCTGAACCTATTCTTGTAAGTTAATGGGACTGCCTCAATTGCATTAAATTATACAATTTCTATATACAGAGCCTCATAATCGTCTGGCAAGCTCATATATTAAAATACAAAACAGGACATTCTCTGTTGACTATCTATCTTATCATTTTAATCTATTTCCTGTTTTTGTTGTGCCTGCTTCAGGGGCCCTGCTTCCTCTCTAACGGGTAATGCAGACAGCACATGCAAAACTAAATTAGATGTTGCATATTATGTATATAGTTCATGAACCCCTCCAAAAGCACTTTTCTTAATGCAATCCATCCAAGGCACCTTGATAAATTTATTGCCTCAATGCCGTTCACATAACCGCATGACGTATAGCTGGAACAACCATTGGTAACAATTCTGCATACAGTACCACGTTGTTCAAAGCACCTTAACGACTCTTGTGTTGAAGTTATGAACTCGGTGAAGCTGTACTGCGGACATAATACGGCATCAATGTGCATCGTATACGATATGCAACTGACAGTTTGAAAGAAGCGTGTGCGTGCAACCTAGTTCCCCACGTGGAATTGATTGAACTGGATATCAACAGATCCGACCATACCAGTGTGATGATCAAGTAGTAGTGATACTTCAACTGCAAGACTATATAATGCCGCTCTGATCCGATTGTATTTTTTTTTAAAATTCAGCATCCAGACAACTATTCCAAATGGTTTCCACGTCGGTACTGGCTTTCATTGCAATTGCTGCAAGTGTAAATGCTCAATTGGGTCAGCCCGTTTTTGAGGAAAAACAGTTCTCCCAACAGTTTTATGATAACTACAATATCTTGAAGCACATTGGTGGCAATGGCCCATACAGTGACAGTCAAGGATACGGTATTAGCCGAGATCCTCCAGCTCAGTGCGAGGTTAGCCAAGTAATATCTCTTCATCGTCATGGTGAGAGATGGCCAGATCCAAGTGTTGCTACTGGTATGATTGGCAGTTTTAAAAAACTCAAGGCTACAAACAAGACTTTGACCGGATCTCTTGCGTTTGCTAATGACTGGGAGACCTTTTTGGGCGATCCAGATCTATTTGCCGAGGAGACTTTCAGCGGTCCTTATTCTGGTTTATTGAATGGGTTCCATAGAGGTGTCATATATCGTAATAGATATGGTCATCTCTGGAATGGTGAAAGCATTCCCATTTTCTCCTCTGGCTATGAGCGAATTATTGAGACTGCCAGAAGATTTGGCGAGGGCTTCTTTGGATATAATTACTCCACCAGTGCTTACCTTAACATTATCCCTGAAGTGGCAGACCAGGGTGCAAATTCTCTAACTCCCACCTGCTTCACCCCTACTAAAAGTGCTACATTTTCGTTGGGCAATTTCACTGAATTTGCGGTTGCTGCCGATAGATTGAACAAGGAAAATCTTGGCTTGAATTTGACTGTCTCGGACGTTTACAATCTTATGCTTCATGCTCCTTTCGAGCTGAATGGACGTCCCTTCTCTCCTTGGTTCAACGTGTTTACCCCTGAAGAGTGGGTTACGTTTGGTTATTACAATGACCTGGGCTATTACTATGGTTATGGCGGTGGACCAGGTGCTAACGTTTCGCTTCCAATTGGCTCCGTCTACGCTAATGCCACCCTTAGTTTGTTGAACGATCCTGATGCTGGCAAACTGTACTTTTCATTCTGCCATGACACCAATATCACGCCCGTATTAACTGCCCTTGGTCTTTTCGTTCCTGAGGATGACTTGCCCACTGACCACGTTCAACATAACTCTATCTACAAGTCTGGTAACTTTGTTCCTATGGGCGGTCACCTTGTGTTGGAGAGATTGCAATGTAATGCCACTTCCCGCTACCCCGCCGGTACTTATGTCCGAACTGTTGTCAACGAAGCTGTAATTCCTCGTGAAGATTGTCAAAATGGTCCTGGATTCTCCTGTCCATTAGCTAATTACACTAGTGACGTTCAGGAACGCATTGCTGACTATGTTACAGAATGCGAAGTTCCAGCTGAATATCCTCAGTACTTGTCATTCTTCTGGAACTATAACCAGAGTACTGCTCTTAATTACCACAAGGGTGATATCCAGAGTCAGACTGGACTTGTTAGTTGGGATGACCAGCCAATCTAAAAATTATGAGACGCTGCCTTTCAGAAATCTCTTAATATAAAAACATTCGATTCTTGTCCTTCTCTATATATACCTTGTAATATTCTTTTTTTTGACAACTATTCTATTAAGCAAACATCTAATGATGGAGCGGGGCTACTCTTGTGACGATGACGTAGCATGCTAATATCCGAGTAATCCACCCAACAAATGGGGTTCTTCAGGGATGAATTTATGCACTCCTTCGGGCTGCTTAACGAGTCATTGAGACTGGATCTGCATGACTATTAGCTATAGTAGGACTACCCTTACCTTGTTGACATGAGTCGTTTACTGATATTAATCCTTAAAAAAAGAAAAATGGCAATGTCAAGCATGACTCGTAGTCATCCTTATAAGCTCGATACACGACCGTTCATCTTGATATAGCTACGCAGATTTAGCAATTGCAATGCCACCCATAGGAACTGCTTTGTGGAAGTCCCTAAGGGCATTCCAGGTATATGGTGCAAATACTGACGTAGGAAAGACAATTGTATCATCAATACTGTGCAACGCGTTGGCAAAAAAGAACAAAGTTCTTTATATAAAACCAGTGTCGACCGGAGATATAAATGATGCAGATGACCGGTAAGTAGTAGTATATTAAAATCTGCGAGTTTCAAATGGAGTCGTTCTAACTTGCTTAATGCCAGGCATATTGCTCAATTCATCCAGCCTATACAAACCCAATGCCTCTATCAGTATAATGATCCAGTTAGTCCACACCTGGCTGCTAGAGGGGACGGATTCAAACCTCCTTCTGATGATATGATCCGCAGTTCGCTGTTTGACAGCCTTTCCAAATTTGCAAGAAAGTCAGAAAATGGATGGGCTTTGACGGAAACTGCTGGTGGAGTATTATCTCCAGGCCCATCCAAAACATGTCAAGCAGACTTGTATAGGCCACTTAGGCTGCCAGTGATTTTGGTGGCAGATTCAAGGTTGGGTGGAATATCGTCAACAGTGTCTGCCTATGAATCGCTTCATATAAGAGGGTATGACGTTGAGGCTCTTATTTCCTTCAAAGACAATCGTTATCAAAATCATAAGTATTTCGAAGAGTACTTTCGGGGGAAAGTTGGCCATGTAGCTTCAATCGATGCTCCACCAGAGGTAAATGCTGACTCTGAAAAGGACTCGGTCAATCTCAAGTCGTACTACAGCACCTTAAGCAGCTCTCCTTCCATCTCAACTCTAGTGCATCATTTGGATGTTTCACATAATTCCAGAGTTGAATCTTTGAAAACAATGGCATCTAGGGCAGACAAGACTATTTGGTTTCCATTCTCTCAACACCAGAATATCCCTGAACAAAACATCACTACAATAGAGTCCGCTTATGGCGACTGCTTCCAGACTGTGGATAAAAGCCAGTCCAGAGAGGATACTGCTTTATTACAGCCGTCATTTGACGGATCTGCATCCTGGTGGACACAGGGACTTGGTCACGGCAATCCTCAACTTGCCCTTGCAGCAGCCCACGCAGCAGGCAAATACGGGCACGTAATCTTAGCCAGTACTGTTCATGACGCCGCTATCTCTTTGGCAGAAAATATTATATCTCGCATGGGCAATTCCCGTATTAGTCGCGTCTTTTACTCAGATAATGGAAGTACTGGAATCGAAGTAGCCATTAAAATGGCTCTAAAATCAGCCTGTGATCGATACGGTTGGAATATTTCCGACAAGGATATTGGTGTATTAGGTCTCAAACGAAGCTATCATGGTGACACCATTGGATCCATGGATTGTACTGAGCCGTCTGTATACAATGAGAAATTATCTTGGTACAAGGATAGAGGTTACTGGTTTGACTATCCCAGTGTCATACTCAAGGAAGGTCGTTGGAAGGTGACGGTGCCGCAAAAGCTTCAAGGCGAACTTGGTAGTGATATGTCGTTCGGGTCTATTAATGAGATATATGATATCGAGAAGAGAGATAATACCATATACAAAATGTACATCAAAAGTACCATTTCAGACCTCATTTTAAAAGGTCACAAGTTTGGTGCGGTAATCTTTGAGCCCGTCTTGCTTGGTGCGGGTGGTATGATTGCAGTGTAAGTAAAGAAACAAATGACTTCGCATTTTTGAGCCACTTTCTAACAAATTCAGTGATCCCCTATTCCAGAATGCTTTAGTTGAAGTCGTCAGAGAAAACGCTCAACTATTCGGCCCTGTCAGAACAGAATTGCATGCTGGCGATTGGTCAGGGCTGCCAGTCATCTTTGACGAGGTGTTTACTGGTTTTTATAGACTTGGAAGAATTAACGCTGGGACCTTTATAGGAGTCGAACCCGATATATCGGTCCATGCTAAGCTGCTCACAGGAGGATTGGTTCCACTAAGTGTGACTCTTGCCAGCGAGTCTATTTTCAAAACTTTTCTGAGCAGTAATAAGACCGATGCGTTGTTACATGGGCATAGTTACACCGCACATCCTGTTGGGTGCAGTGTGGCTAACGAGTCCTTGAAACAGTTTGAAATTTTGGACAAAGGGGTTGCCTGGAATGTGTTTAAGAAGGACTGGCAGCAATCGCCAGAGCAGATGTCAACGGATATCGGACTATGGAGCATGTGGTCCAAGGAGTTCATCAACAAAATATCGAAGATCTCATCGGTTGAAGGAATTTTCTCTCTTGGCTCAGTGCTTGCTATAACTCTCAAGGACCAGATCATAACCGGTAAGTATGATTATCTGCATCGGTGCTTCAGCTATATACTCTTGTCTAACAACTCTAGGATATGCATCGAATGCAACTGTCGGAATACAGACTCATTTGGCATCCTCATCATCTGACAGCCACTGGAACGTTCATACCAGAAGTCTAGGTAATGTCTTGTACATAATGGCTAGTCAGACTTCAACGGTGGCCACAGTAAAACAGTTGGAATCAAGAGTTCTTGATTATTTCCAGTAATATATATGTATATATAGGCTATAGTTTTGAAATCTTCATATTAGTGCTCTTCGTATTGCTTTCAACCCAGTTATTAATAGTTGATATAAGCCTGTCCAGCTGCTGTTCTGAATTGGCTGCGTGGATACAGATTCTAACTCGCTCTTTACCTTTAGGCACTGTGGGATACACTATTGGGCGTATCATTAGTCCACGACTTTGACAATAGCTTGCTAGGCTTCGAGGCTGAATACACTGTAGGGAGAAGATACACGACCTTGGAGAATCCATTGAAATGCTTACCAGATTTGTGCAAATGAGCCTGGATTTCATTTCAGCATGGAAATATGCTACGCGCTGCCAGAGTATCGACCTTCTTTCTATAGCATCTCTGGAATTCTGCATATAATTGTACGATGCCCTAATGGATGCGAGAGAGTAATATGTTAGCATCGTAGAATATATGAGTGGCCGGGCATAATTTATCAGGTAAGCTCGGACTAGCTGGGAGCACAATACAATAGCACCTCCGCTGGCCAGAGCTTTACCAAAGGTGTGGATACGAGCAAACACCTTGCTTTCAAGATCCAAAGCACATACGAGACCTTTACCGTTGGTGCCACATACACCAGTTGCATGTGCTTCATCAACTATCAAGTGAGAATTCCCCTGTGGAAACAGATCATCCATAAGCTGGACTATCTGCTGTAGTGGTGCTTCATCTCCATCCATACTATATATACTTTCAACAGCAACAAATATATTTACTGTACCATCAAGGAGGGCTGGGAGGTCCTCTGTCAGCTTGTTCAGAATACTGTGAAGTGACGAAACGTCATTGTGTTTGAACTGCATCTTTCGCGATGCTCGAGATAGACGCATGCCATCATGGACGCTCGCATGAATATATTCATCGTATACAATAACATCACGAGGTTGAGGGATACAAGAGAAAACACCAACATTTGCGTCGAATCCCGAATTGAATAAAAGTCCTACTGGGGCATTATGAAACTTTGCAATATCGCACTCTAATCTCTCGGCATAAGAAGAATTACCATCTAGAAGCCGTGATCCACCTCCTACCAGCTTCATTCTAGTGATATCTCCATCCATCCCACCACAACGAGCCAACTCATGTTGATATAGTTTGTGAAGTAAATTGCAGTCAGTCAACGAAAGATAGTCATTGCTGGAGAAGTCTACCTGTCCCTGTTTCGCTAACGTCAGTCTGCGTAAAGTCGACTTTTCCAGTCGTCTCTTTAAAGCCAGTTGGATCTGTTCTTCAAGTGGTGACATTTGTAGAGCAAAGCAAGGTGTTAAGCAAATATAAAAACAATTGTAGTTGATGGGATGGGGATTCTCTTTTCTGATAGAAAACTGTACATTTGGAAAAAGAAATAAAACGATCGGCAGAATGACTCCTAGTCATCCTATGCGAGTCAGCCCCTCATCCAATTAAATGCAACAGTATTTGGAGTCTAACTTTGTCGATCTCGTTGATATATCTTATTCTGTAAACGAGTAAATATGAGAAGATAGTTATACTATGGCTAATAATAATAATTATTATTATAGTTATACTATGGCTATGTGAAATACGAAACTTGTAGGCACCGACCTTTGTGGACCGATTGGCACTACGGCATAAGTAAAGCGTTAGCAATTTAGGCTACTTTCTCATCTGGAACAAACGATACATGGACACCATTTGCTACCGAAATGGTCAGTCCTGCCCATTGTGGTAGTCGATGATAAGAAGGATTGCCAGTGTAGACAATGTCCTTGAACTGCTGGCAGATTCGCACCATGGTGAAACCGATTTCAGTAAGAGCAAACTGTTGACCAAGACATATACGTGGACCACCATTAAAAGGCAGATAGTCCCAGGTATGAGTGGCCCCTTCAGCCCATCTTTCAGGTCGGAAATCATTAGCATCCTCTCCCCAAAACTGTTTGCTGCGCTGAGTGACAAAAATAGAATAGACTACTTTCGTTCCCTTGGGAACAAAAATGGGCTTGCTTTGGTCGGGTCCGCCACCTTTGGGTAGCACCGTATCAGTTATGGCAGTCCTAAAGTTCAGAGGTACAATGGGATGAAGGCGAAGTACTTCGTTTATAACATGGTTAAGATAAGTACATCTTTTGAGAGCCTCAAAGGTGATTGAGCTAGGAGACTTGCCGAAATCTTTTAACACAGCGGTTCGCATTTTGTGCCAGACCCTCTTGTCCCGAGAAAGGTAATATATCATGAATGATAATAAAGACGCAGTGGTATCTCGTCCAGCGAGAAGAATATTCAGACATTGCTGGCGTATTACCAAAGGATCTCTTGTTTGCTTGGTCAACTCGTTTATAAAGACATATTTATGGTCTTCAGATATTCCTTTTTCATCATCTGGTGGTCTCTGCAATGCCTTGTTGACGAAATAGTCGACGAAATTATGGCAAATCGAAATACGCCTTCTGAATTCAAACGAATCGATAAGCCAGTAGAGCGGTCCGCAGTGAGTACGCAGAGATAGCTTTGCCAGACAGTACTGGAACGAGCTGGCGAACTCTGAGGCAGACACAAGACGCGTGGGACCCTGGACCAGTTTTTGACAATCTACAAGCGAATCCACACTTTCTCCAAAGAGAAATTCTGTAGCAGTATCCATAGTAAGCTCATGGAAATGTACCTGTGCATCGAAGAAATTGCCTCGTTTGCTTTTCGCTTCAAATATTCCAAGTAAGGTATCTACATGGTGTTCAAGAGACCGTAATTGAGAGACCTGATCCCTAGAGAATTGGGGACGAAGCATTGCTCTTGAATGTTTCCATCCTTCACCACTAAGAGTGAAAATCCCATTACCTAGAAGAGGAAATAACTGCTGATAACGAATACCCAGCGAATAATCTTTGAAATTTGTTGCTAGAACGGTCTTCATATTCTCCGGATCAATGGTGAGAATATTCATGTCAAAAGTCGTCTGATGACGAGTGGTCAACAAAGCAACGTCTTTGCCAACGCCTGGTTCGCGATAGTGTTCTGTCATTTCGGTGATGTAATCCAAAGCCCAGAAGAAGATGTCATTTTCATCATTTGCCCTCCTCAGCTTGGTGAACGAGGGAAACCCAAACGGCCTATCGAGGATCGTGAGGGGTTTTGCACATTGGAATTGTTTGGCTTTACGTTTGTATTGGAATTCAACGATTTGCTCTCTAATAAGAAGAACAACTATTAGCGCTGCTAGGCTTGAGACTATGTGTAGTAAAGTTGAAATCATTGGAATACGACACTTTGCATCTTAAAGGTATATTAGGTATATTATTTACATTTGTTACATTTATATCACTTCTCGGCAGGAACGTGTTCTAGCGTTGCATGTGAATCTCTTCCCCGCATTTAGGACTCCGCTCTCTCATCTTCCGATATGGAGATTCACGGTCAGCAAAGAGTCCCGATGAAGAAACATGTGCCAAAACATGTTTTGGTTGCATATACTTGCTCCGATCGGCAGGGTCTATGCGGACAAAAGAGCAATGGCGGTTTAAAGCATACCCGTTGAATCCGATACCGTTGCCGTGGAGATGACATATGCACCTAACCTGATGAAATAAACAAACCGTTTAGAAGCACAAGTCATTCTTTTTTTTTTTTGTTTATTATATTCAACACCCTTCATAATGGATACTATAACGGCGTTAAATGACCCACCAGAGGATCTGGTATCAAAAGTTCAATTCATACCGTCGGCTTCTTCAAAACATCTATTAGTATCATCATGGGACAAGACTCTACGAGTATACGACACAGGAGCATCCAATAATTTATTAACATCAGTCAAGTTTCAAGCTCCGTTGCTTGACTGTGCGTGGGAAGCTCAAGGAATGAGTCCATCGCCAATTGCATATACAGCTGGATTGGAACCAAGAATATACCAGGTTGATCTGGAAACATCTCAAAGGACAGTAGTGGGCCCTGATCACGAAGCGCCTGTCAAGTGTCTAGTGTACCATGAAGCTACCAGGACCATCATCTCAGGATCTTGGGACAAATCTCTACATCAAACAGATGCTCGAACAGATCGATCTATTTCGGCAAGACTTCCTGGCAAAGTGTATTCTATGGACTGCGTAGATAACTATTTGGTGGTTGGCATGTCGGCAAGACGAGTACATATTTTCGATGTCCGGAATATTCACGAGCCTGTTCAGATCCGCGAAAGCTCTCTCAAGTACCCTACTCGAACCGTGCGGTGTATGTCTGATGGACTAGGTTACGTCAGTACGTCCATTGAAGGGCGAGTGGCAGTGGAGTTTTTCGATACTTGTGCGCGAGCACAGGCCCAGAAATATGCTTTCAAGTGTCATCGAATTGTCGATAAGCTGAACGGCATTGATACAGTGTTGCCAGTCAATTCTCTGGCGTTTCATCCAAAGTATGGCACTTTCTTCACTGCTGGATCCGACGGGACCGTGTGTCTATGGGACTATAAGGCCAAGAAGCGACTCAAACAGTATGCTGGTTTATCGGATTCCGTCATGTCCATTGATATCAGCTGCGACGGCCAGAAACTGGCCATAGCCACTAGTGACGACTCGTACAAGGAAGATCCACATAATGGGCAGCGCCCGGCGCGGTCTTCTCTATACATTCGAACTTTTGAAGACGGAGAATGCCGAGGTCGTGTGTGAGTACGAGTACAAGTACGGGTACGAGTTACGAGTTACGAGTTACCATTTACGATAGAACAAAACAAACGTATTATATGTTAGATAACAGATGTATCTTTGTTAACCTAGCAGACTCTGTTAGGCCTGCGACCTGCCAAGGTTAGACTTTCCGTTAGACATGAACCTGTCAGCCCAGATCAAGCCTTTAAGCCTGGCATAATCGCAGGCCGCTATGCTTATGCTCACCCCGCTTGCTTTCTCCCAACTGCCTGCCAACTGCAGTTAGCCAGCCTTTTGAGGTCTCATCAGCAGACGGTACCTTACGTGCTAAGCGCAGTGAGAGCTGCTCCGTAGACGCCCCCATTCACGCCCATTCACGCCGGCAGCGGCAGCGGCCGCGATAGGCGAGCCCAACTGCTGCAGCGGCTGCCACTATCAGATTATCGTCACCCATTTTTCAGATCTTTCTGTTGCAACTGAGATAGGTTGGGGAAGTGAGCTGGATTGGGTGAGTAGACTTGAGGGTTCACACGAGATGGAGAAGAGAGTGTAATGTTGGACAGAGTGGGCAGAGCGAGTGCCTGGACGCTGTCTAGAAGCATAGTTCATTTTCACGGATGCAAACACATTCAACTCAATGCTCTGATTATAGGAATGAAAAGAGTAGAAATAAAACATGGGAGCGTTTAGTGAAGATTTGTGGCCGAGTGTTGAATCATCAGATGGGACCACTGAATCAAGTCCAGGTCGCATGTCAAGTGGAGGTGTCATGTCCATGGAGCCAGCAGCAGCTGAAGAAGAAGAAGTGGACACTCCATCACCATCACCATCCCACTCTGCGTGTACCACGAACCACGAATCCACATTTCCATATCGGTTTAAGTCGGCCGGATATGCGCCAGAAAGGCTCTCATTATCACTCCACCGTACCACTGTACCGCTTTCCACTGCACTGCCTATCTCTGTTTTACTTTATCTACCAGTTGGCATTGATTCTAACATATTGCCAGCCATTACTGAAATATTTTTTCGAGACAGAATTGAAGTTAACTTTCCAGTCCGGGGCCGCGTGACTTCCATTGGCAGACTATTTTTCCTTGGTTGTGGCCGCGTGTTTCGTGTGTGCGTGTCTGACTGTCACCAGACGTCTGACCCTGCTTTACAAAAAAGATTGTTTCTGAAGCCAAACAAACAGTAACAGACTAAAAACGCTTTAGCAGAGAGTGACAAGTTAATCAGTTACTGGTTGGAAATAGTGTAGATTCGCTCACTGAGAGTGAGGTGTGGCTCCAATTCACTAATAAGAAAAGGCCGATTTTTTGGCAAAATTAGATTTGATCTAAGATTTCCCAACCTTAAATAGCGGGAAAGCTGCGGACAGTATTGTTGGTCCGGTCCGGAGCGAGTCAACGGACATCAAGCTTTTACTGTGTTTTGTGTGTGCACATCTTTATGATATACACAGCGGTTGGGTTGACTGTTTGATGGACCTTAACAATAACGACATCTGATAGTTGAGTATTTAACTGGGCAGGTCAGTTCTTAATGGAATAGGCGACAAGTAATCAGGAGCAAAGTATCAAAGCCGTAGGTGGTTAGTTGCACGACATAGCCTGGAAAATGGTGTGGCATTACTGGAAAAACGTGGTATTGCTAGGGGCAATTGCGGCAGCAGTTGTAGATGGGACGTCGGTGCCCTTCTCAAGCTGTATGGATCCCCCTAGTGATAGTGGAACTTATTTCATCCCAACTGGAGCAGATGCTGTAGTTGAATTATTCCCAGGCTCGTCATATCGAACACTGTCGTTGACAGTAGCAGGTAATGTCACTGGAGGCACCATTAGCGATATAGACGCCTCGACCAATCATTATAGTGAGTATCTGTGAACTGTGAGCTGTAAACTGGGTCAACTAACATATTATAGCAACGCTAAGAGTCGAGTCAAGGGTGTTGGAGTTTACTTCGTACGATAAATACGCTCGTTTCTGCGACTTCACGGGATCCGCGTGCCCATTAGAACAAGGCCCAACCCACTTTAGCTATTCTTTGAATATCAGCAATACATACCAGGCCGTCAGCTTGGATACGGTGTTTTACATTATTGATGCTAGGGATGATGGTAGGTTGATTGGATGCATAACTCTGGAATCAACTCCAGTTTTCGCTAGCTATGTGTGGTATATACTGGTATTTGTGATTTTGGCCATACTGGTAGGCTTAGCATTGGTATACGTACTAGCATCGTGGTTGAATCCATGGACAGGGACAAAGAATATCCTTATTTGGAGTAGTAATTACGGATATGACGCCAACGCAGTGCGTCTGATTACACCCGGATTATGTGATTTCGTGAGGTATCTGCAGTTTGCGTTCTTTTTGGGCTCGCTCAACTTGAGATTCCCGGGATATTTCCGACCAGTGCTTGCTACGGCTTCGTGGAGCTGTCTTTTATTTCATTTCAGCTTCGTATCTACCATGGACGAAAACTTTGATGACAATGTTTACATTGAGCAAGGTAGATATGGTATGAGTAAAATGGCACGAGTAGTGCAACTATCCAGTGATCGAGATATATGGCCGAGTTTTATAATTTGGTTGTTGATTTTATTCGGAATCGTCATGGTGTTGGCAGCAGTGGTATATTTGCTAACAAGTAAATGGCATCGACAGGATAGTTTAGGATCGGATAACGGATTCAGGATACAATGGAACAGAGGATTTTTATTTCTGGGCGGTATAGTAGTGAGGATGTTTTTGATGTTATTCGCGCTACCGTTGCTCACCACGTCGTTTTTCCAGATGCTGGTTGTTCGTCACTCACCAGTGGTATCAGACGTGTTTGCATTGTTGCTCATAATCGCTTGGACCATCGTTACACTATGGATTGCCTATAGAATGCATTTAATGTCCGGACGACTGATGGGGGTTTCCGAAGATTTATCTACACTGCTAGTATTTGGGCCTCTGTTCAATAACTTCAAAGACACTCATATCATGTATTTTGGCATTGAATTACTTGTGGTGTTTTTCCAGGGACTGACTTTTGGAGCCCTTCAACAATCTGGGATTTCTCAAATTGTTCTGTTGGCAGTCATTGAGATATCTAGATTTGTGACGCTGGTTTACTACAGACCGTATGAAAACGGTACAAGCATGACTATGGTTTCGAGTCTATTTTCTGCCACTCAGATTCTGGAAATCTTTTTATTGATTCCGTTTGTGGATTCTTTGGGTTCGAGTTCGACTGTTCGAGGATGGGTCGGATACGTGATCTTGATCATCCATGCGGTTATTTTATTATTATTTATTGTACATATTGCTCAAGTACTGTTTGAGCTATTTGCTCGTCTTGGAGGAGCTGGTAAGGAAGAGGAAAATGAAAAAAACAAGCCAATCGTTGACGATGGACCTTTAATGACGACCACCAGGTACAGTGGTGGTCTAGGATCGGCTGCTTATGGACTGAAGCAACTGGCTACAAATGAGGATGATAATCTTGTTGGCGATAAAGGTGGATTGATTCCACAGTCACCTACCGAGATGGTTGTGGATAGTGGATATCGGCGGCCTCGTAGTCAGTATGCTAGCAATAGTGTATCTACTCTTACGACCACCCGGCCCACCAGTGCATTACTTCGTGACAATGCGTTTGAGGATGTGTTTGTTGCGTCGCCGATTTCAGAAGCTTCTCCCAACACTTCAACTGCACAAGTGGCAGCAGCAGCAGCAGCGGCAGTGGCAGTCCCATCATCAACAACCAATTATTACAGACGACCTCGACGAAGACAGAGTTCTCACGATTGGGGGTTGGCTGATATGCCTATTGACGAAGTTCATAGCGCCGAGAGCCCTGCAACAGGTATTGCAAGTGATAGTCTGACTCTCAATAACAATGTAAAGACAGATTACGCAGTGCGCGAAGCGGATTTGTATATCACTAAGCGAGCCACCAACTCGTTATATGGATATGAAACCGGTGGTGAGGGAGATGATGACTATAGCCGACGAGACTCTGAGAGTGCTAAACCTCTGGTTCATAGAGACAGGGAATCTTCGTGTTCGCCTATCAAGGACACCTTGGATAGCAAGCATGCATTACTTGGAGATACTGGCGACAATATGCCAGCCAAGGTAGGATTATACGGGTCTGTCAAGGGAATTATGGATAGAGTAGGAGGTCGGCTTAGAGACAACTTTGCCCATACGAGCCACCAGCGTACTGGCGGGGAGATTACGAGTGGTAAAAGATTCGAAGTCATGAATAGACAGCCCATTAGGTTGTACAAGCCACCAAAGCCTACACTGAAAGCACAAGCAGCGACAACGGAAACGCTGGGCGATGAGTTATTCAGTCCTTCAGATAGTCCAGTCAAGGAAAATAAGGTGGAAGAGAGCGAGGATCCCGGGTTTATTTTCCAATTACCGTCGTCAGTTGGAGCTGGTGGACCTAGTCGGCTGAGAGTCGTGACCGACCCAATTCCCACCGCAGCTCCGAGGCTAGCATCTGCTCCTTATACAAAGGGCGATATACGGTTGTCAACATCCACTTTGTCGCTGGACACTATTGGAAATGTTGCCACGGCTCCGCTAGGAATCAGGTCTGTCTCAAGACAGTCTCAGCAATCGGAAGCTGAATCATCGATTTACCAGTCTATTTATGAGACTGACGACAAGGACGAAGGGGATGACGAGGATGACGAGAACTTTACTAGTCCGAGGTCGACCGATACTGCCGTAGATGATGTGAGTCGTCCATCATCCCGCGCTTAAAAAAGCTGATATCCTATTAATCTTTTACGAACTATCTGATGTATCTATTTTGTGTTGTTGTTTATTTACCATTTAATTAATTAATTAGCTACCTCGTCCAGCTAGGCGCCGGCGCGGCATCCAGGTACCGTCCCTGCATGGTGCATATTGACTGACACATGCATTAAGCGACAAGGCACCCACTCATGAGCGAAACGGTCAACGAGGATGATTATTAAGTTGCGGTGTTTTTTTGGCCGCCTGTTTGTGGGCGTATTCCGAGGCGTAGACGCGTATCCTCCTCCGCATTCGCTTCATGTAGTGAGTATCTCATGTTACGATCGGAATGAATGCTGATGTTGGTATATAAGAATACGGTCTGGTTGTGGTGTAATGTTATAAAATAACTATTCCATGAAACTTGTAATTCTGCCACTTCATCGCTCCACCACCTCACTACCCCTTCATTCACCCCTTTATCCACCCCCTCATCCACCCCTTATCCACCCCCTTATCCACCCCCTTATCCACCCCACTCTATCGGCATATCTTTTATCTCTTCCGAGGAACTAGGTTGCCTTAGCGTCGCAACTATTCTCGCCTGAGGAGCTCATCGCCTGCTGTATTGCCGCACCATGCGCAGATCTCTGAATTTTCGAACACGCAAAAACAACGTACTTTGGTAAACAACGCAAACCACATTCAATTAATAGACAGTCGAAAAACGATTACGGGCTCGGACCGTAGATTCAAGGTCCAGCTGGTGAATTAATTGCATGTAAGTTTACTTGGCTATGGATTGGTTGAGCATCAGCGAATGAATCAAAGTTACCATTGCCGTAGCATGAAAGGCAAGAAAAAAAACCCTGATTTAAATGTTACGAACTTGGAGTGCGAGCAGAGAGCTCTTTTATATCGGCCGCCAAATCACTCACGACTCGACTTGTAATTAACATCTTTTAGAACCTTCAACCTTCGACATTCTAATCGTATTAAACTATAAATAACGTTGTGATTTACCATTACACCCGTTCATTACACTGCTGTGACAAAGCGTCGTTGGGTTGCGTTGGGTTGCGTTCGTACTCACCATGACGAAAAGAATCGCGTTGGAATATACAGAGGTTCTATACAACCCCGAGGATCCCGTTTCAATGGTGCTGGCCATTTTGTCGTTGACGCCACAGGCCATTCTCATGGTTTATGCTTCTCTAGTGCTTTCTCGTCGAGAAGCAGAAACCATTCTTATGTTTGGTGGCCAACTCGCGTGCGAGGTCATTAATCTGTACCTCAAACAAGTGATTAAACAGGAACGTCCCACTCTGTATTATGCTACACCTTTACTTGATAGTAATGGCTACGGCATGCCGTCTGCTCATTCGCAGTTCATGGCTTATTATGCCACTTATATTTGTTTATGGATGTTTTTCCGGGTCAGGAATTTCTCGGTGCGGAAAAAGGTGTCTCGAGCTGTGTTTCTGGTGGTTCTGGCTGGTGCTGTGTGCTATTCTCGAGTCTATCTGCTCTATCATACTCCTATACAAGTAGCAGCGGGAGTCATAGCAGGAGTTATAATTGGCTTTTGTTGGTTTATAGCCGTTATTCTTGTTCGAGACCTTGGCATTGTGGACCTGTTGCTTGATACATGGCCTGCTCGATGGTTCTACATCAAAGACACTGCTGGTGAGAGAGCCAGTTTTGTGCGAGATGAATATGCCGAATGGCGTCGCATGCGAATGAAGCTGAAACTGCTTATAAAAGCAGACTGATGCTCTTTTTTTTTTTTTTTTGCTTGTCTATGTAATTGTGTGTGTGCCATTTAAAAGTTTTTCCTCTTTTTTTTTTTTTTTTTTGTCTACAAACTACAAAGTAAACTATGGGTCTACATCCGGAATCGAAATACGATTGGCCTGATTGATATATGCATTGGGCACAATCTCGACAATTTCGTTGCGCGGGAACCGTAAAAAGGGAATATCTTCCACTGAGCACGCCATGAGATATCCGTACAAGACTCGTAGAACTGTCTCGTGGCAAATGATTAAAAGGTCGCCTTGAGTACGTTCCATCTCGAGAATCAAACTCTCCAGACGCACTGCTACATCCTGATACGATTCGGCTCGAGGATACCGATGATGATATGGGTCTTGCTTGTGTCGTTGATATTCAAAGGGAAACTGCTCTTTCAATTGTTGTTCGGTTAATCCGCCGGCCACGCCTGGATTCAACTGGTTCAAAAGACTTCTCTGAATGGTCTTGTTTCCTTCGTGGGCAAACTTCTCGGCTGTCTGAACAGTACGGACTCGTGTGGAACACCACACTGTGACGTTTGTTTTATCCTGGAAATTGAGAGCATCTGCTCGGATGGTTGAAATCGCCCGCGCATCAGCAGCAGAGTTTGGTGTAGACGTTCCCGATGTCACGGGAGGCGATATATTCTCCATGAAATCAATGCTACTGCCCAAAGTAGCCGACCGGAGAACCTCATGAGCCACTCGTACCTGACGCTGTAGTTTCTTGTCCATTGCAAGGTCTCCAGCCGACATCTGGGCCAGTTTAAGACGCCTGTCATCAATGTGAGACCAAAGAGTGGCTTTGAGTTGTTCTGCATATTTATGTCCCTTGTCAGAAAGCGGGTCATCGGATTTGTAATCGTCTTCTTCATTAGTCACGGCACTACTGGTTCCTGAGCCTGCTCTGGCGAAAAACACACTTCCAACTTTGATGCGGGAATTCATTAGAAAGAAAATGATGCGATTAAAAAGATATCCCAAGTGACGTTCGCCATAATTGATTTTGAACTTTTCAGATACGTTGATGAGCTTGACATAGGTCAGTTCGGGCTCGGTCATTGTCTCGTAATCGGGGATACGAAGCTCGATTCTTCGAAGATAGTGCTGGACGGCCTCGTCGGGATCCATCCCTTGGTAATCGGGCGAGGAGATTTTCACGTCCCGTACGTTTCTGGCTACCAGGTTCTTATCTGTACAAAGACACTCGACGAAAAGCACTCCCACATTGCGGTTCGACATGGTCTTTGCTAGAGCTCGGCGGCCAGCAGCAGTGCCATTGACAGCGTCGTAAATGACCACTTGGCCGTTTTCGTGGTCGAAAAACTCAAACATATCAGCCAAACACGCGGCCTCGACTTTTTGTCGAAAGATCAATGTTTCTTTGGATGCATTGGGAATGAAATAATCATCGGGGACTCTGAAATCCTTGGGAGTCAATTTCCTACGATAATCTCCCAAATGGAAAGCATGAGTTTTAACCCCGAGCCAGCGAAGATAACGAGTCAGGGCTACTGCGTGATGGGTTTTCCCTCTGGCTGGAAGGCCCACGAGAACAATACAGATTTTACCAGCATGATATAAATGGCCCGAGTCGGTTGAGTAGAGTTGAGCGGGGGAGACATGGGATTTCGGTAAAGCGCGATGAATGGCATCGACGTCCGAGTTACGACGAGTAGTTTTTTTGGTTTTCTGAGGAAGAATTGAGAATGAAGGCAGCGATGGCTGTGGTGGTGGTTGTTGTGGTTGGTGGCTAGCACTAGTAGGAGAGTTACCAAAGACACTTTCTGCTATACGAGCAGCACCAACGGCGTCGGAAATCTCATCTAGCGACGGTTTCTGAGACGTGGTAGGAGATGATGCAGATCTGGGAGTTAGAGGAGACAATGGGCCCACTACAGCAGGCGAGATGGGCACAGGATATAGTGAACGGCCAGCATTAGTGGTGGTTACTCTGATTGGTGGAGTTGCAGGAGTGTTATTTGACGATTCGGGGTCGGAATCCGACTCGGAGTCGGAATGGAATGTATCAGGTAGATTTGACGACATGATTGGAGTGGTCCGAGTGTGAAATATAAATGTAATCTACCAACCCCTAATGGCTTTTGTTTACTAGATAACCAGATAACGGATGAAAGGTGGGATTGTCTGAGATAGCAAAAGCCGGGTAATGTGGGGAAGTAGAAGTGAGTTAGTGAGACTGGTAGACTGGTGGACTGGTGGACTGGAGGACTTGGTAGTAAAACTCGTAGACCCAGTAAACATTTATTGCGTCGCTATTATATCAAGTACTGTTATACCACTATTAATCTGATTTAATAAACTCCTCATATGCTTCGATATCCATGAGATTATCAATCTCCTCTGGCGTAGACACCTTGAGCTTGGCAAACCACCCCTGGCCAAGAGGATCCTGATTAACAATGGCAGGATTGGCAATGAGCTCATCATTCTTTTCAACAATCTCACCAGCCACTGGGGAATATAAATCACTGGCCGATTTGACACTCTCTACCGAGCCAAGAGATCCATTGGGCTCAATTTCCTCGCCAACATCCGACACTTCGATATAAGTGGCATCACCGAGCGCATCAGCGGCATACTTTGTAATGCCAATAAAGGCAATGTTATCCTTGTGCAAGGCAATCCATTCGTGTTCCTCAGTGTATTTGACAGTGGGTTTATCTGACGAGTATGTGAGAGCTGGTGAGCCTTTGGTCAGAGTATTGACTGACGAGTAGAATCGCAGAGTACGAGGGGGGTACGAGTGGGCGACTGAACGGGCAGGTGAACGGGCCATGGCCAAGGTCTGGCGGAAAACCGAGCGACTAAACATTATAAGTGAGGGGAGTCAGAGGGGAGTCAGAGGGGAGATTCAGAGCAGATTCAGAGGATATTGCAGAAGAGATATTTCAAGAGATATATCAAGAGACCTTTTTAGGATTGGGTTCTGATAAGCATTCAATTCGCGTGCATGCAGATTGACTTGGGATAGAGCGTGCTGACTCGGGTCAATGCGGGTGAATCAGTTCACTACACAATTGGTCAGGTTATCGTAACAGGAGATTCAAGCTATGAAATGGAATGTAGGAATGGACACAACCATAGAAGTAAACAGTCAGGGAAGGTTGTTATATGATTTGGGTCACGATTGACTGGACCTGGTTGATTGGATCTGGTTGACTGGTATATGCTTGCACGTACGGCGTAGACAGGCCGCTACCGGTACACCTCGATAAGAACATATATTCATATCATTAATCCATGTACACTTTTTTATCTTGACCATCTACATTTTCAAGCTCCATTGATCTCTTCACTTGCGCTTGATCTGTTCACTTCTGCTGCACTGTCTCCTCACTTTTGCTCAACTGTCTCTTCACTTCTGCTCAACTCTTCACTTCTGCTCAACTCTTCACTTCACTTCCGTTGCTGCATTCATTTCTCATATGCTTTACGAACTCGTGGGCCTGGCACGCTGCGCAGGCACTCATGGCGCCGCCGACGCCGCCGAATTAGTGCGAATGGCAGGAAAACTCGTCATCAACAATCGAGGAGTGATACGGAAAATCGAAAACTGGGGAGTGCGTCCACTGCCTCGAATCATGAACATAAGACGTCAGTCACATGTTCTAGGCAGTCATTTTTACATCAAGTTCGACGCCAGTCCCAGTGTACAGAACGAGGTGATGCGATCGCTTCGACGAGACCCACGTCTGATTCGCACCACAGTAGTCAAGCTAGGCGGCACAACGTGAGTAGATTGGCTAGTGTCAACGGTAACGGTACTAACTCATATATAGGCTAAAGTCACTCACCGAATAGATATCTCACCGAGTGAATCTCTCGCATGTACATACAATAGAATATTCAAGTAGCTCGATACTCTCGTAAAATTACAGGAACCGAACTGGCTGGCAAACTGCCCACTTCGGTAATGACTTTTTTAATCGCACTTTGATGAGTGAGGTCGTACAGAATGTTAAGAATCGATAACGGGTCGGTCGAGTTAACCTTGTCTTTGATGGTGGATGCTATGACGTTGTTTTCCGGGTCGATGGAGATGTTTCGAAGAAGCGAGTTGGCCGGCGCTCGCTCGTTGTATGCTACAGAATCCAGTTGCACCCGATCACTGAACTTGATCGTTTCACATAGAACAATCACAGGGATATTATGAGACTGGGCTGCCGTGGCCACCACGGCCGTGCCCACACGCGAATACAACTGACCATTTGAAAACATCGCATTGGCTCCCAGAAACACCGTCGTCACATCCTGAATCACATATGGAAGTGCATTGATAAGCACATAGGTACATTGCAGTCCGTTATCGACCAGTTCTTTGACAAGAGCCTTGCCCTCAAACAGAGGTCTCGAGTCAACAACAATGACCCGGAATCTCTTGTTTTCGTGCTTGCCAGCGGCTATCAATGCTTGTTTAACAACATGCGAGCTGGCGTATGTGAGAATGACATCGCCATTGTTGATCGAGTGTGCTGCGCTATCCATAATCACCTGGTCCGCCACGTCGAGTCGGTCTCTAATAAACGTAGAAATGGATTCAATCAGTTCATCCTTGGCTGCTTGTTCCGACAAATCAATGCTCACTTTCGAAATGGCTTGTTTGAGCCATCGAATGGAATTGCCCATTGGAATGCTCAATTGGCGGGCCTGTTTCAGAAAGTCAATTTGAATGCTGAGTTGCGAAGTCAGATTCCTCGTCAGCGACGTGCCCTCGGGAGTCTTGTAGTCGGAAATCACCTGTTTGAATGCTTCCAGCATGGCCTTGCAACGGGCCGTGGATCCAATGACTCGATAAGTAGAATACTGTAGATATAGCTGTAGAATGGCAGGATGGATGCTCCCCGACGCAGTGCTTGCAATGGCCTTTGTGAACGAGCTCGACGGTTCTAAATGAGCAAACAGTGGCAAGTGCGATTCAATCGACTCGGCAACAGTAGCCACGGGTCGTGAAGATACCGCCGAGTGGGTGATTCCCCCTGCTCCTCCTACTCCTCCTACTCCACCTGCTGAGTCTCCAGTAGCATCTCTTTTCTGACGGGCACCACCACCACCTGCTTGACTGCCTCCAGCCGTCCCAGCGTTCGGACTCGAAACAGCAGCGTCATTTCTCCCAGGAGCGCCCGTGGCTTCCTTCTGAGCGGCTCGTTTCGCCTGCTTCTCTTTCTTCTTCAAAGCCTTGAGTTCCTTAGGCGTCAGTGCCTTTGTATCCGGTGCTCCAGCACCGGTCTCCGCGGCCTGGACCGCCGCCGGCGCCTCTACGGGCCTGGCCGCCACTGCTACTTCTGGACCAGACATTTCACTCGCTCTACTCTTCTATGTTGCTGAACGACATCTCGGTCTCACGAGCATCAGCTCCATGATCTTTTCAAGACCTTGCCCTGATCTGTCCCGCCCTTCACACCTGCGGATACACGCACGCCATTCTCCTATCAGCGGCCGGCTCCAGCGCAGATATAATACTTTTGCGCGCCAGCCAATCAACCGCACACTCTTCCGCAACCTTCACACACAACCGAACATGGGCTTATACGGAGATCTAGGAGCGTGGACGATTTTTGGTAAGTGTGGGTGTGGGTGCTGTGCCTCCGGCGGCGTGCTAACGTTTCCAGGGCTCTCGGTTCAGGGGCTCGCACAGGGCCTTCGCCGCAAGCCGTTTGGCTATAAACCGCTCGGGTATCTGTACTCGGCCGTCGCGTTTCTGGGCGTCGGCATCGTGGTCGACAACGTCAGGGTCAAGCAGGCCCAGTTTCTGGAACGGCGGCTCGATGCGCTGCTGGAAGCGAGAAAAGCCCGGGGCATTGAGTTTAAGCGGACGGTTTGATGTCTGCCAACGAGTGTAGTAATAAATGACATTTCTGAAATGTCGGAAGCGAGTAATCCGTATAGCGCAGCGCAGGAAGTAGCGGCTATTGAGAGGTCGCCGTTGTTCCAGGCAGAGTCTGAAGCATGTGATTGACAGTGTAGAAAAGTCGACTATGGGTTCTGCGCATGCCACACATTTGGGTAAAGCAATGGCACTAGGTGTTGTTTACGAGTTGATTTGGCAGACAGTTCAGCATACAACTGGGTGCATGGGAGTTTAGTCAAGAGCCTACGTAGACTCAGCATCGAGGCTGAAGGATATGCTCCTCTCTCACTTTGTTGCAGGGTCGATAGTCCAGCTAATCAGAATGTACGCTCCGTTGGCTCCCTGATTACCCCTGAAGATCCCAGTGCGATAACCGACCGATAACAGTCTATCAGTATGCCCTAGCCCACTTTAGTCCCCAGGGACAGCTTTAATTCCTACTCCATTCTTAATTATATTATAGTTTACTACATATTACATAGTGAAACATGTGGACTAACGTACGTAATGTTCGCAACTTTCATAACCTTTAGTAGTGTTATGTGTGGCCTGGTCCGCTGTATGGAGGATATTTAGATACTGTATATAATGTGACTGAGAGATCAGATACCAGGTGCCGGACACCCGGCACTCTTCTACTACCACCACTACTACCACCACTGCTCCTATTCTTCCACTATACAGTAGATTATCATCTCATTATCTTCATTACCATCCTATCCTATCCTATACCCCCGCTCAATCTCTCCCACTCACCGCTCAACCTCTCCCACTCACCGCTGTACCCCTGCCTGGCATTAAACATACCGTACCGAATCGTATCGACCACACGCGTTACCTCTGCCGACTGGCATTACCGGCCAACTCCCAATAGCATCCGCTACCACGCGCGCGCGTTGACAATTTATTTATTAACTTACGTGGTACTACTGACACACACAGACTGGCGGTAGCAGCTAGTAATTTTCCTTTCCTGTCTCTCTTCCTCAACTCCCCCTAACTACCGTACAGTACAGGTTTGATTTGTGGCAAAAGGGTGTCATTTATTTCATGTGTAGAGCGCAGTCAGCTAAAGCTCAACTCAGTGGCCATCTCGCACGATCTCGACTTTGCGATTCCCTCGTGGCACACCAACCCAGCTGGACAAGTGAGCTTTTGCGAATAACCCCTGAACAACAAGAAGAACCAGGACATCCCGTCCCGCGCCATCGATCTACACACAAATGATTGCCTCAACATATGAGCCTGGAACGTGAGTTGGGCCAACGCCTCCGGCGGCTGGGCGCTGCCCAGACCCGTTGTCGTCGCTTCGCGACGGGGGGACTAACGGAGTGGACAGGCGATGCTGGGTTCAGGACGACAAGGAGGGCTGGCTCGGCGCCCAGGTAGTGTCGAAACACATCGATGACCCCAAGGTCGTGCTCCATCTCAAACTCGAAGACGGCTCGGTAAGTTCCCTACTCGGCCACCCCCTGCTCCGAGCCCTCTCCGCATCGCGGAGAGCCACGGGTCTGGGCAGCGCCCAGCCGCCGGAGGCATGCCCCCCAGCAGACCGCTAACCCGGCCAGGAAAAAAGCGTAGAAACGACGGTAGCGGATCTCGAGGCCAACAGCGAGTCGCTGCCGCCGCTGCGTAATCCGCCGATTCTCGAGACGACCGAGGACCTGACGAGCCTGTCGTACCTCAACGAGCCGGCAGTGCTGCACGCGATTCGCATGCGGTACGCGCAGCTCAATATCTACACATACTCGGGGATCGTGCTTATAGCGACGAATCCGTTTCAGAGAGTGGATAACCTGTACACGCCCGATATCATCCAGGCGTACAGCGGCAAGCCACGAGGCGAGCTGGAACCGCACTTATTTGCCATTGCCGAGGATGCGTATAGATGCATGCTGAGAGACACGAAGAACCAGACCATTGTGGTGTCTGGCGAGTCTGGCGCGGGCAAAACGGTCAGTGCAAAGTATATTATGAGATATTTCGCTACTGTGGAGGACCCCGACCATCCTCGAAAGATCCCCAAGGGCCATAGCCACCACAACAACGAGGCGCTGAGCCAGACGGAGGAGCAGATTCTCGCTACAAATCCAATTATGGAGGCGTTTGGTAACGCGAAAACCACCCGAAACGACAACTCGTCGCGATTCGGCAAGTATCTTGAGATCCAGTTTGACAAGAACGTTGATATCATCGGCGCCCGTATTAGAACATATTTGCTGGAGCGATCCAGACTGGTGTTCCAGCCTAGCACAGAGAGAAACTATCATATTTTCTATCAACTATGTAGCGGAGCCACGCCTGAAGAGAGAGCCGAGTTCAGACTGTTGGCAGTTGAAGAGTTTGAATACTTGAATCAGGGAGGCGAGCCTGCTATTCAGAATGTCGATGATAGCGCCGAATTCACCTTGACTAGAGATGCTCTTAGTACCATTGGAGTGGGCAAGCAGATCCAGCACGACATTTTCAAGATCCTGGCCGCTCTGCTGTATATTGGAAATATCAAAATCACTGCTACTAGGACGAATGCTCTGCTAAACTCTGACGATCCGGCTCTGGTTCAAGTATGTGAGTTGCTCGGATTAGACGCCGTGAGCTTTGCTAAATGGATCACCAAGAAACAGATTATAACTCGAAGTGAGAAGATTGTCTCGAATCTGAATCATAAACAAGCCACTGTCGTAAGGGACTCGGTTGCCAAGTACATTTACTCTACATTGTTTGATTGGCTAGTGGATCTCATTAATCAGGGTCTACTAGCTGATGAGACCAAACACCAGGTCAATTCATTTATCGGTGTATTGGATATCTATGGGTTTGAGCATTTCAAGATCAACTCTTTTGAACAGTTCTGTATTAATTACGCCAACGAGAAGCTACAACAGGAGTTTAATCAACACGTGTTCAAGCTGGAACAAGACGAATATGTGCGTGAAGAAATTGAATGGACGTTTATTGATTTCAGTGATAACCAGCCCTGTATCAGCCTGATCGAGGCCAGGATGGGCATATTATCGCTATTAGACGAAGAATCCCGTTTGCCTGCCGGCTCAGATGACGGCTGGATCGGTAAACTGTACCAGAACTTTGATAAACAAGAACATTCCAAGTTTTTCAAGAAACCTCGGTTCGGCAAGAGCTCGTTTATTGTGAATCATTACGCAATGGAAGTGGCGTATGAAGTTGAAGGGTTTATAGAGAAAAATAGAGACACTGTTCCCGACGAGCTGATCGAGGTGCTGACCTCTACCAGTAACTCGTTTTTGAAGGAGGTTCTCGACACGAATAACAAGGTACAGCAACAGGCGGTTGTTGCTAGCGGCAGCGCCCCAGGGCGAGCAGTGGCTAGAAAACCTACACTAGGTAGTATTTTCAAAGGCTCGCTCATTGAACTAATGAACACCATCAACTCGACCAATGTCCATTATATTCGTTGTATCAAGCCAAACGATGACAAGGCGGCCTGGAATTTCAATGGACCAATGGTATTATCACAGCTGCGAGCTTGTGGTGTATTGGAAACGATCCGTATCTCATGTGCTGGGTTCCCTACAAGATGGACGTACGAGGAGTTTGCTTCCCGGTACTACATGCTAGTACCATCTGTCAACTGGTCTGTAGGCGTCAAGGAACTGTGTGACGTGATTCTTCAAAGGTCCATTCAATCTCCTGACAAATATCAGCTTGGTAAAACAAAGATTTTCTTCCGGGCTGGTATGCTAGCGTATCTTGAAAAACTTCGTAGTGACCGACTCAACGATTGTGCCATTGTTATCCAGAAGAACTTGCGCATGTTGCATTATCGTAAGCTATATCTTGCCAATCGTCAAAGCATTATTGCTGCTCAGACGCTGATTCGTGGCTTTCTGGCTCGACAACGATATCAGACCGAGCGCAAGGAAAGAGCTGCTACTGTCATTCAGACGAGATGGAGAGGCTTTGCTGCTCGTAGAAGCTATATTGATACACGCGCCTCGGTTGTGGCACTACAAAGAATGATTCGAGGTTATATGTTAAGAAGACGACTTCTTCAAGCCAGATATGATGCAGCTGCGATTACGATTCAACGAAATTGGAGAGGCCATGCGGCCCGAAAAGAATATCATGCTACTAGAAACAAGATTATTCTTATCCAGGGTCTGGTAAGGCGGCGAGCAGCTATCAAGGAATTGAAGCAATTACGAGTGGATGCTAAATCGGTAAATCACTACAAAGAAGTTCAATATAGATTGGAAAACAAAGTGGTTGAACTTACTCAATCACTGGCCACTAGAAGAGAGGATAATAAAAAGTTACAAAACACCATTGACGGTCTGCAGAATCAGATTTCTCAGTGGCAACGAAAATTTGGCGAATCGGAACAGAGACTTGTGGATTACTCTAGCGAATCCGATGAAACGAGACAGCAGTTGCTTCGTGAAATCGATAATATCAAGGCCAACTTGGCGTCTGCTCAAAAGGAGCATGACCATACACTAGCCAAATTGCAGTCTCAGGCAGAAGAGAACAAACGTATTCGCGAAGAGTTGGAAGCTAAAGAGGCGGCACTGGGAGAATCGGCAAAGACTATCAAGGATCATGAACAGAAACAGACCAGTCTCAATGAGACGATTGCCCAGCTACGCATTGATTTGGACAACGCTATCAAGGCACAACCATTATCACTGGCTCCTAGCTTGACCCCACTACGTAGTATTGGCGCTCTCAATGGAGTCGGCAACAATGTATCCACGGCGTCTCCTAAGAAACGCAATCCAAAGAGACGTTCGCTCACCAATGCTATTGGCACAGCAAATGGCAGTAGTAATTTTGATGAGGCGGCCGGATTCAGTCCAAGACCAGCTTCCATTGCCATTCCAAACTCTGGTACCGATTCACATCACCGTCGTCAATATAGCGCCAGCACGGAGATTTCCATAGGATCCATCGGGCTTAACGGGGAAATCGAGCGATTGTTAGAAGACGAAAAGGTCTTGTATACTGAAGTGATTCAAGGAATGATTTTCAATCTCAAGATTCCCGCCCCGTCGAGTACCGAGAAAATCACACCCAAGGAGATTCTGTTCCCTGCCAATATCATTAATTTGATCACGTCGGAAATGTGGAGATTGGGATTTGTCAAGGAGTCTGAAAAGTTCCTTGGCCAGGCCATGCAGGCCATTCAGGATAGCATCATGAAGTATTCCGGCGAAGACGTGATTAATCCAGGTGGATTCTGGATTTCGAATGTCCATGAGATTCTCTCGTTTATCTGTCTTGCCGAGGCCAACATTGTGCAGAACGAGGCGTTGCTGGATGAAATGGGCGAGTTTGAGTTCCAGGAGTATGGACGTTTAGTGGGCATTGTCAAGCAAGATCTGGAAAACCTCGAGTTCAACATTTATCACACATGGATGAAGGAAATCAAAAAGGTGCTTGATAAGATGATTGTACCGGCCATCGTCATGGCCCAATCATTACCAGGGTTTATCACTCAAGAGAACACGCGGTTCTTGTCGAAAATGTTCACGGGAAGCGGCAACAGTGCTACCATGGACGACCTGTTGAGTCTGTTTAACAAGGTGCACAAGGCCATGGATGCTTACTACCTGGAACCCGAGTTTGTCAAGCAGCCGATTATGGAGTTGCTGAAGCTGGTGGGTGTCAAGGCGTTTAATGACCTGCTCATGAGAAGAGCGTTTTTGTCGTGGAAACGCGGTCTACAGATCAACTACAACATCACTCGCATCGAGGAATGGTGCAAGGCTCATGATGTTGCCGAGGGCATTCTTCGCTTGGAACACATTATGCAATCGGTCAAATTATTGCAATTGAAAAAGTCCACTCTGGAAGATATCGACATAATCTATGATATCTGTTGGACATTGACGCCTGCCCAAGTCCAGAAACTCATCAACCAGTACCTGGTGGCCGACTACGAGCCTCCCATCAGCGCCGAGATCCTCAACGCCGTGGCGTCTCGAGTCAAGAATGATAACAACAACACCTTGTTGCTAGAAGCCATTCCTCTCGACGACAGTGGCCCATTCGAGATCATGGAGCCTCGCGTTCTCAAGCGAATCGAGTCGTACATTCCCGGCTGGCTACAGGTCCCCAATCTCAAACGACTGGCTGAGCTCACTGCTACCGTCAATCAAGCCGCTGCTAATGGAGAAGACCAGCTGCAACAACAACAACAACGACAAATCCCCACTCAAGACATTACTGACGAGACTGGGCTGTCGGACGGATTACGAAACGAATCTAATAATGATAGTTATCCTATAGCTGCCTAACGATATACGACCACTACTACTACTGCTGCTGTACACCCCCCTGTTTCGCCTCCGGCGGCCGGGCGCTGCCCGGACCCGTTTTCTCGCTTCGCTCGAGCGCCTGCACGCCCGGGGGTGCTTGTTCGGCTCGTGCCCTTTGGTCTCACGTACGCGATCGTGGGCTTCCCTGACACGAAGTCTCCATGCGCGAGCAAGCGCAGTAAGCGAAAGTCAACTCGCACGTACAGAATATACGAGTCATCACGACTGTCACAACCGTCACGACTTACGAATTTACGACCATATCACTTATAATTACGTAAAACTGCCACCGATAGATACCAAAAACCAATATTAGTTCTGCACTCAGTCAGACCTCATCAAAATCACCCCTGATTTCAGTGTTTAATTGTATCCATCATGTGAACACGAGAGCCAGCCGTGCAGTTGCCTCGAATGCGCAGCAGCCTACTCTTAAATTACTTCACAATTGGGACCTCTCCTGCGAGAGCGGGTCTCACTGGTACCGATAAACACTACACTTTAGACTCAACAACACACATATACACAAATATCAAACACGAGGACAACACCCACAGCAGACGTGAATATAAGCGAGAATACGACAGCACAGCGCGGGATTTCCAGTATTGAAAAACAGGCGTGGCAGCACCAACCCGAGACTGTTGATTTGCTATCGCTATTGATACGAGAAACAGGAGACCACAGTGTACAGGAGCGTTGACCGAGATTAAGATTGGATTGCAAATAGACCGGTTTGTAACTAAAGACGAGGACGTCGAGAGATCACGCCAATAAACCAGTAGTTGACGAGTTTATTTGCCTACACGATGATGAAAGGCTGGACTAAACGTGTGAGTAGACGCGAAACGACGGCGCAGACAACAGCGCAAACGAAGCGTACAAAAACACTAACAACGACAAATAGCTAAGCCGATCTAAATCCCAGGATTCCAAGAGCCGCAAACGAGACGAGAAGCTTTCCAAGTCTCATTCCCACGAACAACTGAGACAGCAACCACAAACACAAGAACAAGCACAGGAAAATGGCGTAACCGGCCGAACTGCCATTGAGATCGTCAAGCCAGCAGACGCGACGAAATCCGCTTCTGCATCCTCATCAGCATCGGTGTCGCCCGCGTCTGCTCCAGCCATAACCACTACGACACCAGTGACTTCGGCCTCGGTGCTGGCTGACAGCATTCCTACTATAAGCCTCGACCCGAGACAGGCAGGCGGAAACACTGCATTACAGTTCTCTTCATCAGGAGGAGACATGTCTCTTAATGGTGGTGGTGGTAGCCCTAGTGGTAGTATCCGACCAACGCTATCAGCCGGCTCGGGAAGTAGTTATTCGTTTGTTCCTGCTCCTCCTGGATCCACGGAAACCATGCCCAGTGATCTAGAATTACCCAATAGCCCAGGATCCAGCCCTCAATCCAATAGATTGTCCATTGATCGGTTTGCAGGGCTGGAGATCCGCCAGCCAAAACGTCACAATTCCTCAAGATTCGAGATCTCCGCCAAACGAGAACTGGAACATTTACCTAGTTTCAACGAAGTGTCACCGGCAGATCACACTGAACTGTTTCTTCGAAAAGTAGAACAATGCAGAGTAATGTTTGATTTCAACGACCCAGCAGCAGATATCCAAGGCAAAGAAATGAAACGCAACATTCTCTGTGAATTAATCGATTATGTGTCGTCTACTCCAATCACCATCACTGAAGAAATGCATGCGGCAGTGATACAAATGTTTGTAAAGAATCTTTTCCGACCAATTGGACCGCCTGTCAACCCAGTGGGAGATATTTTCGATCCCGATGAAGATGAACCGGTTAGTGAGGTGGCCTGGCCCCATATGGCGCTTGTGTATGATTTCTTTCTCAGATTTATGGAGTCGCCTGCTTTCAATGTAAATATTGCCAAGCAATACATTGATCAAAGGTTTATTCAGCAACTGTTAGAATTGTTTGACAGTGAAGACCCTAGAGAACGCGACTGCCTAAAGACTACCTTGCATCGTACTTATGGCAAATTCCTTACGTTGCGAGCGTTCATTCGCAGATCTATTAACAATGTGTTTTTCCAATTTGTATATGAAACGGATCGATTCAATGGTATTGCCGAGCTATTGGAAATCCTCGGTAGTATTATAAATGGCTTCGCGTTGCCATTAAAAGGCGAACACAAGATCTTTCTGTGTCGGGTTCTTATGCCTCTTCATAAAGCTCGATCGCTAAGTCTTTACCACTCTCAGTTGGCCTACTGTGTCGTGCAATTTCTGGAAAAAGACGATTCGTTGACCGAGGATATCATCATGGCCTTGCTGAGGTATTGGCCAAAGGTCAACTCACCCAAGGAAGTACTCTTTTTGATTGAAATAGAGGACATATTCGAGGTCATTGAGCCCCATCAGTTTCAGAAAATTCACGTCCCATTGTTTATGCAGCTCGCTAAATGTATATCAAGTCCTCATTTCCAGGTTGCCGAGCGGGCTCTATATTACTGGACACATGAATATTTCTGCAATTTAGTCACGGAATACTCTGAAACAATCCTACCCATCATTTTCTCTGCTCTGCATGAAAATTCCGGCCATTGGAATAGAACTATCCATGGAATGGTGTTCAATGCGACCAAAGTATTTATGGAGGCCAACCCTGTTTTATACGACCAGTGCTCAATAATGTATCGACAGTCTAAAGAATCGGCTGAAGAGCGAGAGAGGGCCAGATTGGAGAATTGGCAGCGTTTGGAAGACTGTGTAAAAGGCATGAATGGACTGGAAATCGACGAATTGAATATTAATAAGTCTGATGACGATGAAAACGTCGACAATAAAGAAAACAATAGCATTCAAGTCATTAATGCCACTAGCGATTCCGCCACTGGCGACCTCGACCCTTCTTCTTCTGCTAGTAAGCAGGAACAATCTTCTTCTCATTCTTTCAATCCCAATGCAACCCCTTTCACTAAATCCATACCTCCTGCTATGCCCAATAACCAGTTATCATCCATAGTTTCCGATTCCCAAACTGCAAACTAAAACAAACACTACGAAAAATTGCATGTAATAGCGTCGCCAATTCTAGATTATTTTTTATTTCTTGTCTGCTCTTTTTATGATGACCGTGCTCGGTGTGGTTATCATCATGTATCGCTGCTGAAGGGCGTCTAATTCAGCTCACGTTCGAACTCTTCAACGTTATTACAGGATAATAAATTAACTAGCATGTTATAACAGAAATACAATGCAAATGCAGATACAGCAAGACTATTTATTTGCTCGTCTCTTGACCTTTTCAACCAACAGTGACAAGTCATCTTTGCCTCCACGAGAATCCAGTTTCCGCTTATTCGAAGTCGATGCTGACGATCTGGTGTATTTACTAGTATCCACTTGAGCTCTTCTTCTACGTTCGTTCATGACCTTCTCCATGGTTTCAGTCTTTTTAAATTGAGGCAATGTTGTATCAATGGCATAGTCTGGGTTTTCAAATAGGTCTTTAAAACGGTCATCCTGCATATCGAATCCTGCTTCGGCCTCTTCAGCTTCTTGTGTTTTCCTGCTCTTTCTCGATTTCTTTCCCGCTGGTTCGGTCTTTTTGTCTGTCTTGCTGCTATTAAGTTTCTCCAGATTGTCATCCATGAGAAGAAGTTCCATTTCGGCAGCCTTTTTGGGATCCGTTTCCTTGAAATGTTTATTCTTTTTGTCTTTTTTGCTGGTCTTTTTAGGATCCCCAGTAGATTGCTCATCATCAGCATTCTTTGACTCCTTGAACTTTTCCATTCTCTTTTTCCGTCTTTCCTTTTCCTTTCGACGATATTTCTCAATGGTAGTTTCTTCTTCTTCCTTGTCAGCAGTGGTCTTGCCAGCCTCATCCAGGCCAGGAGTGAATGTTATCTCCATATCTACATCATCCTCTCCATCACTATCTTTTCCATTTGTCTTATTCAGACTGCCAGTCAGGGGTCCGAGCAAAGAACGATACTTTTCTCTCGCATCTCCTTCCTGTTCTTCTTCACTGTCACTAGCCAGGTATGCCTTGAAGTCCATATCATCAATTTCCTTTTGACTGAATGCTTTGGATGCCAGCTGTAGTCTCTCACTGGGAGTCTCATCCCATGTCAGTTTGACTTTGGAATGTTGTAACGC
This sequence comes from Sugiyamaella japonica, assembly GCA_030583365.1. Taxonomy (NCBI): domain Eukaryota; kingdom Fungi; phylum Ascomycota; class Dipodascomycetes; order Dipodascales; family Trichomonascaceae; genus Sugiyamaella; species Sugiyamaella japonica. Next base: position 42,445 of record JAJMIG010000027.1, read on the forward strand.
ATCCGTCACAAAGTTACTGGGCTTATAATTCGAAGGGATTTTGGTACATTCGTCTCTTGGAGCGCCATCAAAAATCATGTCTTCCGGAATATACCGCAGATCAAAGAAATTGGCAGTAGACTCATACTCGGTTCCATCTACATTGTCATAAATGCTCTTGGCGGTAGCCACACTATCACATTTAACAACCGCATAGTAGTATTTAAGACGCTGGAGCTGGTATTTTCTCAACTTCGAACTATCGACTTCTTCACCTTTGTCTTCTTTGATGATGGTTTTCTCGTTGATTTCCTCATCAGAAGAGTCGTCGTCATCATTGTTGGATTTCTTGTTGTTTTTATGCTTTTTCTTAGAATCAACAAACAACTCCTTTGCTGGTCCCTGAAGCTCTTCCTGGGCCATTTTCTCCTTTCCATATTCGCTGGGGTAGATTGCTATTGATAGAATCCTATTATGGGCAGGAGTGAAACTGGACAACGTTGCCATCAGATCAACAGCTCTGATATTATCCCAATCCATGTTGACAACTGCAAAAGAAGACGTCTCGTCACCGAGCTCGACTTCAGGTTTGGCCGTAAAGCCTTGCTCCATTTCTTCTTCATCGTCAACTCCACCAAAAATCTCATCGTCGCTTTCACTGTCGCTGTCCGAGCTGCTACTGCCATCATCTGAGCTGCTCTCCAAATCATCAGGGCCTTCACCTCTAGCACGATCATAAGTGACAGTAGCCTTTTTGTCTTCTTCCACCCCACTCTCACTGTCACTCTCCTCATCATCACTTGAACTAGACCCCAACTGCTCATCAGCTATCTCTTCAACCTTGGTCTCATCATCCAAATTGTAATATCTCTCCAGTTCTTTTCTGGTATTATTTCGGCTGATTTTGCGCCCATACCTATCTATGGTGTCAACTTTCTGAAACTCTTTGTCAGTATTGATGGCCTCTTTGAATCGATCATCCAGATCGCTTTTGATGTTCTTTCTGCGCGGTAGATTGAATCTTGGATCACTGTGAACAGAAGCAAATCTCGCATCACTAGTCACAGCACCAGCTCCAGACCCACGGGGCTTGGAACCACGCTCAGTTGTGTGTTTTTTAGCCATGACACCTGGAATCGATATATAAACACACTGACGATGATTGTGTCGAAATATTCTGTTGATCGACGGCACGAGTTTTTCACCTTCCCCTGAATTTATCTGTGCGGCTGGCTGTCTTGTCAATAACCTCGATCCCTAGGATCTCTTCCACAACACACACATACAACGTTCTGTTTCATGTTGGAATGAATCTATCTCTCCTGGATCCATTTGCTCTTGCTCAAGAATTCCCTGATACGTTGACTCATTCGTTTGGTAAGGCATGCCCCAGGGCTCTGCCTCCGGCGGCTGGGCGCTGCCCAGACCCGTTGCTCCGCTTCGCGGAGTTATCCGTTGGCTAAACTGGTTCTAACGTATGTGTCTAGTATGGGGTCACTCGGCGTGTATTAAGTTCAATCGAAAAGGCGATTATCTTGCATCTGGTCTATTGGATGGTACCATTGTGATATTTGATTATGAAACATATGGAGTGATGTCGATATTGCGGGGCCATACTCGGCCCATTCAATCCATCAGTTGGTCTCGAAATGGAAGATATGTGCTGTCCTCTTCAAGAGATTGGAAATGTATTCTTTGGGATCTCAGTACTGGTCAGGCCGAGAAAACAGTCAATTTAGGCGCTCCAGTATGGAATGCTTCACTGCATCCTGAAAATCATTCCATCTTCGTCGCTTCGTTATATGAAGACCATCCAAGATATGTGGATTTATCGGGTCCCACTCCAGTAGTGGAAATAATGCCTACGGTACTTGACACAACTGCCACGGCCACCAGCACGATAGACGGTCTCGAGGCAGAGTCACAGTCACAGCCCGAACCCGCGAAATCGAAATCTGCTAAACAGGTCACTTTGGTAACAGAGTTTTCCAAAAAGGGCGATTACATTCTGTCTGGTACTAATAAAGGGGTTCTTAATATCATTAGGGCCAAGGACCTGAAATTACTGCGAAGTTTCAAAATAAGCAGCTCCAATATTAAACAGATCCGAATCAGTTCATCTGGACGAAGTATTGTAGTCAACGCTTCGGATCGGGCTATTAGATTATTGAATTGTCCAGATCTCAGCCGAACTGATCCCGAATCGTGGGATCTGGAATTAGAACATAAATTCCACGACGTTGTCAATCGCCTACAGTGGAATTCGATTGCCATGAGCGCCAGTGGTGAATATGTATTGGCAACTACTTATGAATCAGCTCATGATATATACATGTGGGAAACGTCGATGGGCTCGTTGGTGAAAATATATGAAGGTCCTAAAGAAGAACTTGTGGATATTGAGTTCCATCCAAATAAGGCAGCGATAGCGGCTACTGGCTTAGACTCTGGTGCTGTATATCTCTGGACATACTCCATTCCTCAAAAATGGAGCGCATTGGCACCTGACTTTGTAGAACTGGAAGAAAACATTGAATATGAAGAGCGAGAAGATGAATTCGATCTTGTTGATGAAGCTGCCCAGACTAAACGACAACTGGATGAAGAAGAGGGGGACGTTGATGTCATTACAATTGAGCGCAATCGTGGAGAATATACCGAAGACTCGTTTGTTATTCCTGTGGTGTTTGGTCCTATAGAAGATGCTCCAGACTCGGATGACGACGATTAAACGATTCAAACTTTATGAGCTGGCATGTAGTATTTTTATTTATTTATTTACCATCTTGAGAGCATTAATGTCAATTTTTTTATTCGCTCCGCCACACATTAACATTACCATCATCGCCACCGGTTATGATCATTTCTTTACCGTCATCTCTTGCTGCTGCCCATACTACGTAGTTTGCTTCATAGACTCCATGTGAGTTCTCAATTACCTGATCTATCCGCCAGTCTTTTCCATTGTCGGTTTCAACATATATTACAAGCTTGCCGTCTGCTCCAATCGACGCAATCCTTCCACTATCAGGGCTCCATGCCACTGAATAGATAGTTCTTGTGTGCACTTTAGGAAGAATAGATTCCTTGATCCATTCTTCGGATAATTGGTCAGCTCGAAATGTCGATGGGATGGCATTCTTATCTACGCCCCCAGTGGTGCCAACTCGACTCCATATAATGCAAGACAGATCATCAGAACATGACACCAGACGGGCACCATCTTGGTGGTCGCTAGTGCTGGTATTTTCAAAGTCACAACCCCACACGGTACTGGTGTGACCAGTAATATCAGCCACGCAGGTCCAGTCATCATCATCTTCTTTCCAAAGTCTTATAGTATCATCATAAGACGCAGATGCCAGTAGCAGTTCTTTAGGATGCCAAGTAACATGCTTTACGTCCTGAGAGTGTTCCTGTAACACGCTTAGACACTCGAACTCTTCATTCAAATCATCAGCTGTATCTGTTAGTAAAAACACACAAGTTAAGCAACGCTATCACTTGCCTTCCCATAACCAAATGCTTTTATCTCTCGAACAGGTGGCCAGAAAAGTGCCGTCAAACGACCAAGCCACTCGCTTGACTTCATTCTCATGTCCTTCAATGGTCGCCAAAAAAGTCCATTCGTCATTCTCTCGTCCCCATATACTAATAGTAGAATCAAAACTGCCCAATGCAAGCGATGGTTCATCTCCAGTAGGTTTCCAGGCAACAGTCCTTATACTTCGCTTATGGCTATCTTCAAGAACCGTGAGTAGTGGGAATTGATCCGTCTGAAGTGAGTAGATTCTGGCTGTTTTGTCGCTAGAGCACGTTGCTAGCAGAGGTAAATGCGGATGCACTGATAAGCTCCATACTCTATCAGAATGACCTGTAATAGTAGCAATCTTGGTAAATGCCATTTTCGCCGATAATTATATAATATATTCAGTAATGTTTGTAAATCAGATCAAGTCACAGTTTATATTGAGATTAGGGTTGCAGATGATAAGACAGAAAGGGGGTATTCTTGTTATCGGCTATTTCTAATTAACTGGGGTACAAAAGAGTGTATAATGGAAGGATTTCTCTTATACTACTAACTTGGATTTGTTCTATATACTGTATTAAAATTATTTTGTCAACTATTAGTTTTATAGTCAGAATCAGCGGTTACTTCAATTACGAGTCACAAAGCTATTGAAGAGCATGCCGTCATGACAAAATTACTACTGGTGTGTTAGGTATTGAAAACTGAAATCCAGGTTCGGCACACGTTAGTAGTTCTAGAGTGAAGCTACTTATCTCCAACATCACAGATCCGGATTTGTGAATGTTCGGACACTAAACATTCAAGGTAGTATGTATAGATCCTATCGGTTGTCTATCTCATGTTTCCAAGGTTTCCCCTCAGTTTAGTCAATGCGGTTCGGAATTCCAGACATTTGTGTTAGCTAAATAATAGGAATGCACGCTCCCTGGACCCTGCATAGATCGTCAGGGCCAGTGACAGTTAAGGTCTGCCCCACATAACTATAATAATACCAGGGGACAGGCGCTGCCAGATTAAGACTGTGTTGTTAACCTTTTGGATTCCCGTTTGTTGTCGATTGTGTAGGCCACCAGGTGACCTTTGGAAACGCCATTTGATAGACTTGAAAGACTTGATAGACATTATCAAAGGCCATTGTCATCTATCGCCAGTACTAATGTGATTCCACCTAACACAACAGCCCCAGTAATAGAATTAACCAATTGCCATAACAGAATGGAATATCAAGTACGATATAGAACTATCTACGACCGTCGGCTCTGTATTCGATTATAATTCCCTATGCACCCAAACATGAGGCGCGCCTCACATGCTGAAATTTATGTCTATGCTTATACCACCGACTTCCGGATCTAGATCCACTCGGAAATCGATGGCTATACTAGCAATTAGGAGAGCAGGGCTTATTCTGCTCGACTGTCCTCCTCATACTCGACTGACTCGAATTGGACTCTCTGTATATTCCCAGAGATACTACACTCGGAACAATAGTACACAAGATGACTCCAAGTCTAGCCTACCGGCGGACAACAGTGCGGTTCCGCCGGTGAAAAAGTCGGAATATGTCCCTCAGGCTTCATATAATAGAGTATCCTATGAATATCCTGCTCCTCCTAAGCCACCAAAGTTTAAGCCTGTTGAGTCTAGTGCTTTCAAAAGGCATATTCCCGTAGTAGCAGGAATAGCGGGTCTTTTATGGGCTATCTACGCATATCGTCATTTCATGTCGGAAAAGAAGACTGGCGACCAGAATGCTCTTTCACCAGATCATTTTGCTACCTACAAATTGACCTACAAAGAGGACATCTCCCCGGATCTTGCATTGCTGGAGCTATCTCCTAAATATGATACTTATCGTGAAATAATCCGTAAAGAGGGCGGTCTTTGGAACGGAAAGAAAATTTGGAGCATTGAAGTAAAGCAGCCAGAGATTCAAGTGGTACGCAAATACACTCCCTTACCAATGTATTATATGCAATACAAGGAAGGAGAAGAAACCAAGGGTTTACTTCGTTTGCTAGGTAAGGATGACGACGAGGGGAGATTTGTGCTTCTTGTTAAGAAATACGCCGATGGTGAAGTGTCAAGATATCTACACAAGCTTCCTGTTGGTAGTGATATAGAGATAAGAGGTCCACATATCGACTACCGATTCCCTTATTCACCTATCGATGCAACTAAAGCAAGAGATCCAATGTTAGATTTGCCTAGTAGAATGGCTCCAGAGTATGATCACCCAAAGGGTGTCCCACGGCCAGAAAACGTGGCGTTTTTTGCTGGAGGTACTGGTATTTCGGCAGTTTTGCAGTCGTTGTTTTCAATCAATCCTCCCAGAGGCAGAACGACAGTTTATTATTCTGTTCGGTCTCGCGATGAAATCCCTTTTAAAAGATTTCTGCTTTTCTTAGAAAAGGCTGGTAGAGCGAAATTCCATTATTTCGTTGATGACGAAGATAAATTCCTGCAATTGGAAGATATTCCAGAGCCTACCGAGCTCCATTATAACAGCGCGGTGGCAAATGAGGATATCAAAAAACAGATTGAGGAAGAGATCCGGATCCAGAAAATCATGGAAGCAATGAGAAAAGAAAAAGATCTTGGTATCCTGGTGGAACATGATGTTCAGAAATCAGAGGACACAGTTGTAAAGCCGAAGCCCGAGCCTGGGGTTACAAAAGTAGCCAATTCAAATACAGTGCAGCAGACTGACAATCCCAAACTGAAATACAATTCTATTTTAGACCAAGTAGCAGATAAGGCCAATGAGCCAGAAGAGAGTCCATCATTGGCTGTCACTTGTGGACCTGAGGGATATATAAATTTTGTGGCAGGTCCTAGGGGTCGTGACAACGACCAGCCAGTTGGAGGACTGCTTGCAAAGAAAGGTTGGAATTCTGGCAATACATTCCGCATGGAACCATGACATGGAACCATGACATGGAACCATGACGGCAATAAAAAAGTGTTGATATATTTATTCATGTACATACGCCAACAATATTTTTTTTCTTTGCTATTTGCTGTTTGCTATTTGTTATTATTGTCTTGTTGTTGCTTTTCTTCCGAGCCAGGCTTGGGTAGTCTGCGAATTGGGATCCTAACTCCCTGTAAAGCAAAGTAACGACTTAATTCCGTGGTGTCAATTACACCCGGAAACTTCTTGGCTGAATATGATCTAAATGTTTGCGAAAATGATTCGCATAGTATTGGCACGGTTGAGCTGACAGATGGAGTAGATGACAGTCGAACAAACGAGAACTTCAGTTTATACTCCCCTTCAATGCGTACTGATAAATCATGAAGAACAAACCAGATGCCTAAACTATCATCCAAATTATATAATTTAAATGCAGTAGCAGCCAAAGTTCCAATCAGGTTCCTTACAAGTAAAGAATTAGAACCGGTACTACTTGATCCATCCTCAGTTGATGAGCTACCTCGAGCCTGGTTGGCTTGGTTTGTGCCTGACTTGCCGTTTTGAAGTACTAGCGACAAATTGGTGGTTTCGTCAACCGTCCACAATTCTACCAATAATGCATAAAACGAGACATCGAGATGAGTGATGTCTTCATAAGGAGCACCAGTTTGTCTGTCAAACAGTTTCAATTGAACACATGGAGGTGGAGAAATGAGTCTTCGGTCTTTATCACCAAACCCACACATTCGCGACCGTATAGGCTGCTGAGATATTTCTAAAGCGAATCTAAACCTATTATGAATGTTCTCATCATTGTGGTTAGATGGATTAGAGTGCAATGGTAGCGCCGGGTTAACATAGGTCGGTGGTTGTTCCATTTAAAATGACAGAAAAATGGTTCTATTAATAAATGTAATGGAATAGAAACAGATGGGATACGGGTGGTGGAGAGAGAGAAATAAGCTGAAAGCAATCAGAATATGTTTGTTGATGGATTTGGCCAAAGATCGTATGGTAAAAGTAATGTAATCAATGGCAGAGCACATTGGAAACCCGAATTGTTTTCAATGGTGGCCGTGGAAAGTCACCGTACTGCATAATTGGTAGCAGAGCAACATCGGTTATCAAACGTAGGGAAACATATTTAGAGTTAGTAGATGGGTTGTTAACCGTTAATCTGGGATTCGTAAAAGACAATGGTCCTTCACCACATATCTGACGAGTAAGGAGACAAGAACAACAAAAAGCAAAGCGTTTGTCATTTGGAGTGGTAGGTGGTAAGTGGCAGAGCGAGTACCGTCTATACGGGTCTGCGATACGATAATAGATCCAAAACCAAAAAAAAAAAAAATTAATGAACGCAGATCAATAGTTTGATTTCACAGAATGAAAAATTCACTGTAAATGAATATTTATTCTCATAATATGCCGAGTTAATGAGCCACGTCAATATCCTGTAAATTGCCAACAATTACTACAATGAAAGCCATAGGCATAGATGAGGCCATTGTATTATAGTTAATTATTTTTTTTCAACCCTGGTCAATGGTAAGTTTCAACCGTTTGTTTATGTCCTGTAATGGTAGTTCGCATCATCGCAGTACCCCTGAAACAGGGCTAGGGTAGAGGTGGCTATTTCCGGTTATCAGCGTCTTCATTCAACAGGTTCAGAAGAAGAAAGAACAGAGTTCGAGTCTGTTAATAGAAGCTCAGTGGGGCATTATATACCAGCTATTCAAGGTGAATTGTTGGTGGTACAGTCTTGTAAAAGTAGTTGAGGGTGGGTGAAAAACAGAATGCACCTGACTCGAGCATTGCGTTCAATCTCCAGCAGCAGTGGTGCTAGAAATAGTGGGACTGTTCTGTCAACATCCAGTGTTAAATTGGCTCCTAATTCGACGATATTCTCTGCCATTCAGCCAACTGGAGTATTTCATTTGGGCAACTATTTGGGTGCCGTACGATCTTGGGCGGATATTTCCGAGACTGCTCCAAGCGACGCGAAACTGATTTTCGCGGTAGCTGACCTACATGCTCTGACGCTACCAAAGGATCCTACGAAGCTTCGGGTTTGGCGCCATCAGGCTTTGGCAAGCATAATAGCTAGTGGAATCGATGCTGAAAAATGCATTGTCTATCACCAATCGTCTGTACCTGAACATGCACAGTTGTATTGGATATTATCAACCATCACCGGCATGGGCTATCTCAGTCGAATGGTACAGTGGAAATCAAAAGCCAACCTTTCGGAGTTGACATCAATAGACAATATGACAGAACAAAGCTTACAGAGCCTACAATTGGGATTGTTTGCCTATCCCACTCTACAAGCAGCAGATGTTCTTGTTCATAAAGCACACTATGTTCCAGTAGGGGAAGACCAATCTCAACATCTTGAACTAACTAGACATATTGCATCGGCATTTAATCATAGATTTAGTGGTACTGGAGATAAAATATTCCCTATACCCACGACCTTGTTTGCACCTTTCAAGAAAATTGCATCACTTCGAGATACCACGAAAAAAATGTCGAAATCTGATCCTGATCAGACTTCTTGTGTATATATAACCGACAGCACAGATGATATTAGAAAGAAGATCCGACGTGCAGTAACAGATTCAGTTCAAGGCCCAATTACTTTTGATCCGTTGCTGCGACCTGGGGTTTCCAATCTGCTCGTTCTGGCAGCAGGATTACTGCGAACCGAACCTCAGCTGCTACTTGAGTCGCAGCTTGCACATGCCAAAGATCATAGACAGTTCAAAGATTCGATTTCGGAAATCTTGATTGAGTGCTTGACACCCGTACGAACAAAGTATGAACAATTGCTAGCTGATAAATCATATCTTGATAACATGTGTAAGAATGGCACGTTGCGAGCTAGACAGTCTGCTTCAAAGACATTAGCAGAGGTTAACAGTGTTATTGGATTATAAGTTTATCGGTATTCTATGTAAAAAAAAAGACTAATCTCTCTATCTCATTAGTCTATATTGGATTCTACGACTGACGACCAACCTCTCTGGTCAGCTCGCGACCTACGTCTCGAGCTTTAACCTGTCTCAAATACTCTTCGTGTCGATTAACATCCTGTTTCTTCTGGTCCAACTGGCGTTGAATAGTATCTTCTAGTTCTCTACGCTTGCTCTGCTCAAGAATTGTAGCATGCCCTCCATTGAGGAGAGCACTTTCGTCTACGGGGATTTCAGGGGAAAATTGAATAACCCCATCAGTGGCCGACAGCTTTTCAGTGCGATATCTTTCATAAAGAATATCGTGTGTAATTTCCCTAAACTCAGTTAGATGAGAGCCAAATAAAACCGATCTAAGGGCCGCGAAATCAGACTGATCTGGGTCTTCGGATCTTACAAAACCCCATGGATATTGACGACCACGACAGAAACTACCGTTGATTTTAAACAGCTCGCTTCCACCAATGACAGAAAAAGGAACTAGTTCACGAAGAGCCTCACATTCTTGAATGGTCTCAACATCATCTTCATTGTCACAGGGAAAGTAATAAATAGGGATATTAAAATGTTTAATATCACGCATAACTGCTTCCTTGTTGTGCTGCAGTTCTTGAGTCGTCAGAGTGTCTGCCTTGGCAATCACCGGAATAACATTGACTCTGGCCGACAAATTTCTCATTAGATCAATGTCAAGTTCGCGAAGGCCATGACCAGTTGGACTTATAAAATACAACGCAACGTGAACACGCTCGTCTTCGAATTTGGGGTTACGATTGACTCTCCGCTCTTCCTTTAGAATATCGTCAAACTTGCTCTCGAGATATTTTAGAATCGTGTCGCAGTTGTCATTATTGTTGGTATTATCACCAAATCCAGGTGTATCTACAACTGTGAGATTGATATTGGTTCCATCCTCTTCACCTAGAGCTACAATATGTTTGTTAGTATGCACAGAACTAAAAAAAAAAAAAAAAAAATTATGCGACACAATATTATCACTTACGAACCGTTTTGGCACGAATCTCCATAGTAGCAGGCAAGACCTGGTCGACATCGCGAATATGTCCTCCACATAGCGTGTTGATGAATGTTGTCTTTCCAGTGCCACTGAGGCCAACGACCATGAGACACAGCTGGAATCCCTTTTTGACCATTTTGCGTCGTCTCATCTGTTCTGGAGAAGCCTGCATCTGTCTAGTTAGTAATTTTTTTTTTTGACAAAGTTATTCCGTGTACTTACAATATAGTTTGTCATTTTCAGATCAAGTAAACAGTAAACAGAAGATAATAAGTAGTGGACTAGAAAATGGACGGTTCAATGTGAAAAATCTGAAATGAAATGAAGACGGCTCAGACAAACACAGTATTTAATGCTTACACACTTTGTTAGAATAATTTTGAAAAAATACTCCATAGCTGATGATTATTCTACGAATAATGATTATCTATGCAGCGTATGCAATCAACGGAAGCCTGCATGCTCCCTGCATTATCGACTGCCGCATGATCGAGCACGGCTGAGACCAGCCGCCAAATTTACCCGGTTCCTGCTATGGTATCAATCAGCTTCACCAGCTTGAATGAAATCTATCCAAACCACCAGAATATCGATTATCAACCAGCCATCCTGGGAAACTATAGTAACGGAGCCTTATCAACACCACAACACCACAACACCACAACGGTAATAGTGGTGCAGAAGGTTGGATTCTGGAGTTGTTTATTTCAATCTGAAAAGAGTCAATTGATTATTCAGAGAATCCCGGAAGATCGGTTATCGACTCTTGCAGCTCGATTATTTGTTTATACGACACACAATTATTACAAGTCATAACGATATTCATAGAGATCAGAGAGATAGAAGAGTTTTGGCCTCGATTTCGATTCCGTCTTCGATTTCGATTTCATTTTCAGAATGAACAATGACGATAATACAAATGATCCGTCAAGTTCCAATAATGATGATCTTCCGCCTATGCCAGGTACACCGACTCCTGTGAGGGTCAATGGACGTAATAAAGTACTCATGGAAAATGGAGGCGTACCACGGAGAGCGGTTCCATCAATGTCTTCGTCGCCTACCGGATCACCGCACAAGCGAAGGATAGTCTATGGGGACCGATACATTCCTAATCGCAGTGGAATCAATTTACAGGCTGCGTTCAGTTTGGCAGGAGAAGAATTATCTGATAAAAAGTCTCGGCGACCGTCGGCCAATGAAATGGAGCATCAGCGTGTGGAAGAGGCCAATAGGACGTTCTCCACCCTGTTGAAAGCAGAATTGTTTGGTAATGATGTACCGTCAGCAGTTCCTTCATCCACCACGTCAGGGAGAGGTGGAGTGGGTATTTCCAGTGGTCGACAAAAGGGCATGCTGGGTGGTGACGATAATGGCATTTCGACTCATAATAAAAACACATCTCCTCCACAAGTATCGTCAAGATCCGAGCCCGTGACACCGAATAAAAACATGTTTCAATATAAATCTCCCTCTAGGAACCAACGGCATGGCAACAGCAACAACAATAATAATAATAATGCGGGAGGTGTAAGTATACATACTACGGGAGGGATTCATCGACCAGTGGATAGACTATTTAATGGGCTTGCGCCGTCGGATTATTCGTCTCCTTCTCCATCTCCATCTCCATCAAGGCGAGATATCACTGCAAACAGTCTACATCAGATTTATTCGGTGTCGCCAGTACGCATGGACTCTCAACGGCTACTATTATCCCCACAGAAACAACCTCGACCAGTGTCAAAGGTACCTTACAAAGTTCTGGATGCTCCTGATCTGGCGGATGATTTCTACCTGAACCTGGTGGATTGGGGATCATGCAACATTCTAGGAGTCGGGCTGGGGAGCTCTATTTATGTTTGGAATGCCCAGACAGGCCAGGTGGACAGTCTTTGTACTTTGAATGATGAGCGGGTGACGTCGTTATCATGGATTAACCATGGGCCTCATTTAGCCGTCGGTACCAGTACAGGAGCGGTGCAAATCTGGGATGTTCAGAACAGCAAACGGATCCGCAAAATGACTGGCCACGATGCCCGAGCAGGCGCGTTGGCTTGGAATGAGCACATTCTGACGTCGGGCAGCCAGGATCGAACGATTCTTCACCGAGACGTGCGGGTGGCCGACCACTATATTGCCAGGCTGACAGGACATCGTCAGGAAGTGTGCGGGCTACGGTGGAATGCCGACGAAAACCAACTGGCCAGCGGAGGCAACGACAACAAACTGATTGTGTGGGATGGACTCAACACAGAGCCTCTATATAAGTTTAGCCAGCACGAAGCGGCCGTCAAGGCTATAGCCTGGAGTCCGCATCAGCGAGGACTGTTGGCGAGCGGGGGCGGAACGGCCGACCGCAGGATCCGGTTCTGGAACACGCTGACGGGCACAGCTTTAGACGAGATCGATACTGGCAGCCAGGTGTGCAATCTGGCCTGGAGCAAGAACTCGAACGAGATCGTGTCGACCCACGGGTACTCGCAGAACCAAATTATGATCTGGAAGTACCCGTCAATGCAGCAGGTGGCAGCGCTCACGGGCCATACCTATCGAGTGCTGTATCTGGCCATGAGTCCCGATGGCAAGACCATTGTCACTGGTGCCGGAGACGAGACGCTTCGGTTTTGGAACATCTTTGACGAGGGAAGAGCTAATAATCGTGCCAGCTCTTCCATGCTCGATGTGTTTCAGCAGCTGCGCTAACTAATTTATTACGATTCTAACGATGGAAATGAACACTCGAACCACGAACGGCCACCCCACCGTCGTGCGACGCCCGTTCTCACGACGCCCGTTCTCACGAAGCTATATCTATATTTATTATGTTATTCGTCTCCACGCTCTCCGCGAAGCGGAGCTACGGGTCTGGGCAGCGCCCAGCCGCCGGAGGCAGAGCCCCCGAGCCTCCGCCTCCGGCGGCTGGGCGCTGCCCAGACCCGTAGCTCGAGCTCCGCTCGAGATGGCTGGGTGTCGCAGTGCGCGGTGCGGTTGGAGAGATAAGAGGGCGGCGATCGTGGAGGCGGTCGTACGTAGGCCGGGGGATGGTATCAGTTGGCGTGTGATTGCGAACCGCTGGGTTGCACGCCGTGCGGCCGACTTCTCAGGGGGATGTTGTTACCTACTACTCGGATTGCGCTCTTGCTCTGGTTGTGAATCTCGTCGCATTCCCAACCTTCAAGGTAAGAATGGTGCACGGCACGGTTGTTTGTACGCTGTGGGTTACCTTTAGCTGACAACATGGCATGCTGGGTAAGCATGTTACAGTTTGTCTTGGAGATACAGACGAATTCCGCTCTTAGCCGATAGTGAACGATAAGTGGCAGCGAGAGAAGCTGCTACGGATGGCTTCAACTCGGAAGGACTTTTGATGTTATTAAACAGTGTATAATATTACAATCACGATAGAATCACAACAGAATCACGATAGTACACCCGTGGCAACTCTATCCAATGCCCAGACCTATTCGCAATCGCCGTCGTGAATCACCCCGCACTGGTTCCATCAGTGTACAGATATCAAGAGCGATAAGAGCGACATACATTAACGGTTATTATTAACACATTCGGGGTTGGGAGTCATATATAAAATGCTACCCATTTCCGCCTATAGGTTATCTTTTCAACGGTCACAAGAATAATAATCTCTATTCAAAAAGTAAGTATCAAAGTGTGACTCTTGCCCGGTGATAACACAGCTTATCTTCGGACTTCGGACTTTGCCCCGTCGGCCTCCGGAACGCGGGTCCTCAAAGTAGGGACACTGCCTTGGGTAAGGGGCCGTCTGAGTCAGCGTTCAAATTTCAGTATCGGCGTCGGGCATTCTTATTTATATTGTTGTAATAATCCGTTATCTTTCATCATTGACCCTGCGGCAAAAGCTACAACAAACTAACTATCCAAAAAGGCCATCCATACCTTCAAAGAAAGCAAAAAAGAATCTGAAATGACTGCTCCTGACGCTTCTTCCAAACCTCTGGCCAAGAACCTGAACCATCTGTTGTCAGATGAAGCCAACAGCCGGAATCCTTCGGCCTTGAAGGAGGCTTTCCGTCATTTCCATGACCCCAATATCATTTCTCTCGGCGGCGGCTTGCCAGTGCCTACTATGTTCCCTTTTGATAATCTTTCTGTTGAGTCACCTGCTCCTCCTTTTGCAAAGGGAAATGACCACGCTCCGTCAGGAACTGCCGAAGATACTGTGTTTACTCAGATCAAGAAACCTGCTGGCGGCAAATATGACGATGTCTTTTTGAACACCGCTTTACAGTACGGCCATTCTAATGGTAGTCCACCCCTATTGAACTTTATTAGAGATCATACTCGACTGGTGCATGATGTTGCTTATAAGAATTGGGACGTGATTCTATCTGTTGGTAATACTCAAGGTTGGGACTCGACTTTGCGTACCTTTACCAACCGTGGAGATACCATTCTGGCTGAACAGTTTACATTCTCTTCGGCTTCCGAATGTGTGCATGGGTTGGGTGTTAATATTGTACCTGTCAAGATGGATCTTAATGGTATTGATCCTGTTCAGTTGGATAAGCAGCTTGATGAATGGGTAGGACCTAAGCCCAAGCTTCTTTATACGATTCCTACTGGCCAGAACCCTACTGGGTCCACATTGTCTCGTGAGCGACGTGAAGCCATTTATAAGATTGCTCAAAAGCATGATTTCCTAATTGTAGAAGACGAACCATACTACTTTTTGCAGATGGCCAAATATACCACTGATCTTGAGCAGCGTGAAAAGGATTACGAACCACATACTCACGAGCAATTCTTGAAGTCGTTGGTATCTTCATATCTCGAGGTCGATACTGAAGGACGAGTCATTCGTCTGGACTCGTTTTCCAAGGTGATTGCCCCCGGATCTCGTCTAGGATGGATCGTGGCTCAAGAGGCGTTCATTGAGAGATATCTTCGTTTGCACGAGGTGTCCATTCAAGTGCCCAGTGGATTCTCGCAGACCATTATTAACGGTTTACTTCAACGATGGGGTCAAGACGGATACGTTGATTGGTTGATTGGCCTTCGTAAAGCCTATAGCATCAAACGTGATGTTGCTGTAGATGCTATTGAGAAATACGTTCCCAAGTCTGTGATTGATTTCATTGCTCCCGATGCCGGAATGTTCTTCTGGATCAAATTGGATGCTCGTAAGCATCCTAAATATGCCGAGCTCAACAAAGATGCCGCTGCCGTTGAATATTACCTTTACGAACAAGGACTCAAGTCTGGTGTACAGCTTGTTCCTGGACACTGGTTCCTAGTTAATGACAAGACCAACCCTCCTCAAAAGGAGCTTGTTGAGACCGAGGACGAGAAGAATGCCGTGTACTTTAGAGGCACTTTTGCGTCGGTTCCTGCCGACAAGATAGCAAAGGCTCTCGAGATTTTCGGTGAGCACATTGCCAGAGAGTTTGGTGTGTCTCAGTAAATATATAACTAAGTATCTGTTAGATACATGTAATCTACGTTGTTAGCCATGAATTGAGCGTGTCAATATACCACCTCCCTTCTACCAGTCTTTAACGACTAGAATATCCGTCAATACATGTAATGTACACCTGTCACTGGGCCGAGCTCAGCCAGAGTTGGAACCACGTTACAAAATCCGTGCGAGGAATGCATATAAATATCGTAACTACAGAAAAAGACATCTAGAAGTGGAAGGGGTGCAGGCTATTCGTAATCAGGCAAAACAAAAAAGGGCATGAACAGACTGGGAAGTAGTAATATTACAGTCGAGTGGAGGGTGTAGAGGGTGTAGAGGGTGTAGAGGGTGTAGAGGGTGTAGAGGGTGTAGAGGGTGTAGAGGGTGTAGAGGGTGTAGAGGGTGTAGAGGGTGTAGAGGGTGTAGAGGGTGTAGAGGGTGTAGAGGGTGTAAAGGGTGTAAAGGGTGAAGAGGACATAGAGGGCGTAGAGGGTGTAGAGGGTGTAGAGGGTGTAGAGGGTGTAAAGGGTGTAAAGGGTGAAGAGGACATAGAGGGCGTAGAAGATGTAGAAGACGTAGAAGACGTAAAAGACGTAAAAGACGTAGAAGACGTAAAAGACAGAAGACGTAGAAGATGTAGAAGACGTAGAGAACAAACAGATGCGTAAACTTGTAGTATAGGGTCGCCGGTCGCCTATTGTGTCCCCTTGGTACTGCCGCTGTTATTAGTAGTACTGTTGTTCTCCTCCTTTAGACGCTCTTCCATCTGAAGCCGCTGCTTCTCCTGCCATCTGGCCAGCTTGGCATTCTCATGGATCTTGAATCCAAAGATCTTGGGAACATATCGTTCGGTAGACTTGCCAGGAACCAGTTGTGGGTACACCTGGAAAAGCATTCCTGGGAAACTTGTCCCGAAATACGCCCCATCAATAGATGAATGGCGTGAGGACTTGGGGTTGTAGATGTCTTCACATTTGGGACAAAACAGTTTGACGGTTGATTGTCGAGGCATATCGTGTAGTCCTATAGGCAGGAGAGCATGAAGATGACAGTGGACACGCGGACAGCGTCCGAAGTCACAGTTTTTATACTTTTCCAGCATTTTTTGAAGTCCTCGAGTGGTGAGAATGTATCTAGCATGTACCAGGCCATATAAATGTTCAGCAACCTTTTCGATTCGATCTCTTTCGTCATCATCCACTGATCGCGAGAAGTTATCAGTAATAATATCAATCGACTCTTGTAACCGGTCGACCTCCGTATTTAATCCTGTCAGATTGAATCTGTCGGTGATGAAATCATTGTCAATATCACAAAAGTATTCGTTGCCTTTCGAGCCTAGGAACCAGTCGATCCACAAATCCTCTGAATATTCCGAATATTCTGAGGTAGTCATATTATCATCCATTTTCGGGTCGAGTATCCGTGTGTCGCGGATACCTTTCAAGTGTGTCGTTGGTTGGGTGGGTTAATAAATCATATAATAATAAACAGATGCAGCCAACCAGCTCATAAAAAGAATCAGTCAAGTGGTGCGTGTTGCCAATCGGTAGCTGTAATCTACTGTGTCTTGATTCACACGACCGACCTATCCACCGCCTCTGCACCGATTCAAAGTATCTATTCAGACTGACATGGCTACCGCTGCCACTGCCATTACCATTACCAGTACCACGAAACAATTTTTTTCAAAGCCGGGTTAACGAGTTAGCAGCGCGGCTGGTTGGAGGCGGCTAGAATTGGAACGGACAATTCGTGAATTACGATAGAGGGTGCTTAGAGATTATAGATTAAAAAATTCCACAAAAAAGACGAAATTAATATTATATTAATAATATTATTATTTATTTTGTCTTTTCTTTATCTCTTCATCTCCTTGTCTCCTCGTCTCCATCCTCATCCTCATCCTCATCATTTCCTACCGTTATGGTCAACAATACGGCTGCCTCGCTCCCCCCATCCACAGTTGGGAGTAGCTCTCGGAGTAGCTCAAACTCACTTGATCTCTCCTGAACCGACGGATTACACTGAAATAAACAGCCATACATTCAGTACTACAAGCGCACCTGTTACTGGGCAGAACAATTCAACCAAAGTGCACCAAATACACCAGGCGCGCTGAAGCAGGGTAAGATACTCCACCATCAGCGGTTTTCAGATCCAAGGTGCAAAGAGCGACCGCGACAGGGCCGAAACACTGGCTTCGTTGGTCTGTTTTAATATTAATACGACGACCATTGAGTAGAGGAATCGCACAGAAAATGTATCTTCTAAAGCCATCTTGGCTGGCACATAAAGGTACGTGTATGATGGAGACATGTATGGACAATTGCTAACCAACTATTTATTCAGATGAGCACAGGAAGTTTGAGATTTACTCTGTGAGCATTTCGCCAGATGGCAAACGTTTAGCATCTGGAGGTCTCGGTATGTCACTTCCCACTTGGTGCACATAGACATCAACTAACGGACTCTTTTAGATGGCAAGGTCAGGATATGGAGTACCGATGCAATTCTACAAAGTGCAGAAGCAGACAAACAAAATGGCAATAATGGATCACGGCAATTGTGTTCCATGTCAACTCACACAGGAGCAGTGACGGTGGTTCGGTTCTCACCCAATGGACGATATTTGGCGTCAGGTTCAGATGACCGTGTAGTTCTGATTTGGGAGCGAGACGAGTCAAGAGTTCCTCATCAGGAGTTTGGGTCTCAAGGAGAAGTGGATTCAGAAGTGTGGGTTGCTAGGAAAAGACTGGTTGGTCATGATAATGATGTACAAGACTTGGCTTGGGCTCCCGATTCGAGTTTACTCGTGACCGTTGGATTGGATAGCAGTATTATTATATGGAGTGGCTCGACTTTTGAAAGACTGAAACGATTCGACGCTCATCAATCTCATGTCAAGGGAATTACTTTTGATCCAGCTAGAAAGTACTTTGCCACCTCTTCTGATGACAGAACCGTGAGAATCATTCGATATCATAAACCATCGCCCAACGAAATCACTTTTTCCATAGAATCCACTATATCATCTCCCTTTGTCGGATCGCCTATCTCTACATATTTTCGAAGACTATCATGGTCTCCTGACGGTAACCATATTGCTGCCTCGAATGCGACCAATGGACCAGTACCAACAATTGCAATCATCAATCGTGGCACTTGGGATAGTGATATCAGTCTGATTGGCCATGAGGCTCCTGTCGAGGTGGCTTCATTCTGCCCAAGAGTCTTTCTAACTCATAAACCATTAGCCAACGAAGTTGTTGAAAACTCGAATCCTGTAACTGTAGTTGCTACTGCTGGTCAGGATAAAACTTTGGCTGTTTGGAATACTTCCAACCCACGGCCTCTTCTGGTGGCTCGAAATGTCTCTGAAAAGGCCATTACCGATATTGTATGGTCCCCAGACGGTACGAAAATGTATGCCAGTTCGTTAGATGGAACGATTCTCATAGCTTCCTTTGAAGAAGGAGAACTGGGATGGCCTTTGGGTCTAGAAGAAGCTCAGAAACAGTTGATGAGATATGGAGGTCATAAAGATGAAATGCAGATTCCTGAAAGTGTTGAGCAGCTGATTTTAGAAGAAAAGATTGCCGAGCAAGAAAAGGTCAATAATGTCAAAAAAATGGACGAGTTGATGGGAGGTGTTGTTGTTACAAATGGTCTTGCCAATGAGAATGCAAATGCAAAGGGAGCTGAAAGTGAAAATGGAAACGGTAGTATGAAAATGGACGTGGATACGAATGTGAAGACCGATGAAACGACATTCACCAATCATGCTTCGTCCGATCCATCCACGTCCACGTCCGCGTCCACGTCCACGTCCGCGTCCACGTCCACGTCCGCGTCCACGTCCACGTCCGCGTCCACGTCCACGTCCACAGCCACGTCCACGTCCACAGCCACGTCCACATCTTCTTCCACATCTACATCCATGCCTCCTCCTTCTACTTCAACTTCATCCACAGTTGCCTCAACCACCATACCAAAAAAAACAGTTCAAAAAATAACCATCACAAAAGATGGCAAGAAAAGAGTGGCTCCTCAGCTACTCACCACATCTTCGGTAGAACCTAAAATGCCCCCAGCTCAGCTGCGACAACAGTCACAGTCTACAGTAGCAGGCTCAAGTCTGCCATCAGAGCCTCATTTACAGACCATGGAATTATCGAGCCCTTCGTATAACCTACCAAAAGGAGGAGTGGCCTCGCTTGTGATTGGCACTAAGCGTAAAAATGAAGAACACGATGAAACGGCCGCTGGCGAAGAGTCCAACGGAGTCGCTACCAATGGCCATAAAAAACACAAACACGAAGAGGTTCCCGAATTCATTGTACCTGCCGTGGTATCATCAGCAACCACAGTGTCCCAAGTCCGTCTGGCAGTTCCTAAAGTGCAGACGTTTTTCGGACATGCCAAGGGAACGAGAACTGTTTTGGAGATTCGCAATGGAACTGGTAATGAACAGGAGCCTACAAAGGTCACGGTATCCAAAGCAGGGCAGATTGTATTTGTTGACTTTCTGCCTAGATATGGCCATTTAGCAGCTGGAGATGGAGCAGTGTTCTGGGCAGTAGCCACCGAAGATGGCGTCATACACATTTATACGGCATCCGGTAGAAGAATCATGCCTAGCATAGTATTGGGCAGCTCGATTTCGTTTTTAGAAAGTCAAGGACATTATTTATTAGCAGTGACGAGTATTGGCATGGTACATGTGTGGAATATACAGACACAAAAGGCAGTTATAACCCCCGTATCGCTTGCACCAATACTGGATACAAGTTCGAAATACATGGAAAATGGTCTATTACGAGCACCTAGCATCACTCAATGTGGAGTCACAAATAAAGGACATATTATCATCACTCTTAGCAATGGACAAGGATACACATATAATGAAGATATGTTTGTATGGCAACGAATCAGTGAGTCGTGGTACGCGTTTGGATCTCAATACTGGGACTCAAATGGTATGCCGGGGGTCGATGTTATTGGTGTGTCTAGTAAAAAGGATGATTCTACTTCAACAGCGAGTCGGGCTAGTAGAAGAGGAACTAGTGGCGGTTTAATTGCCCTTGCCGAACGAAGAACAAATGAAGAAGTGGTGGTTAAAGGTGGCAGTCGCGGTAGATACTTGCAGCGGCTGGCTAAAAACAGAATGTTACAAGAAGGATATGAAGGGTTTGAGGGCGTTGTATCATTGGCACATCTTGAAACGAGAATCTCGGCCGCTATAATCCTGGACAGTGGAGATGAGTTGCGTCGGTTCCTCGTCACATATGCCAGACGTGTAGCTGAAGAAGGTATGAAGGACCGTCTAGAGGAATTGTGTAAAGACCTGCTTGGTCCAGATTTGACATTTATGAACGACCACCACCACCACCACAATCAGCCATTGTGGAACCCTACTTTGTGCGATATCAGTAAAAACGACCTTCTCAAGGATGTTATATTTGCCGTTGGCAAGTTCCGCGAAGTCCAGGACGTCCTGCTACCATTTGCAAGAGCCGTGGGTCTCACTCTAGGCGAACAAGCTCATTAGATAGTATTTTGTACTAACAGATTACGTTTTCTAGACGGGTGAGGTAGTCTGGTAGCCTGGTCTGCCTCCGGCGGCTGGGCGCTGCCCAGACCCGTTGCTCCGCTTCGCGGAGTGCGTCGTTCGTGGAGCAGCGCTCGAACATGAGCGTTACTGGCCTATTGTTCGCATTGCAGGCCAAGTCAAGCTAAGCCCCCCTCGCTGGCTTACAGAGCTCTAGAAACAGAGTGTCGGCGCCTTCAAATGCTGCGCCAGAGGATCAGAAGACAGTGCCGTGCCGATCTGCTGGTAAATCCAGAGATCTGACAGAAACGCGTACGCGCGATAGCGTCTACTAAATTTAGCGTCCAACTCGAGGTATTTGAGTTCAGTGGATGGATTCAGCGGGGCTCCTCTTCACTACCATTCTTCATGCGTGCTATACGCTATACAACCAACCCAGCAGGGTGCGAGAGAACTATATTTGTGAGATAGTGTGCGATACTGTGATGCTGTGATACTGTGATACTGTGATACCGCTAGCTACCCGTACTAACTGCGAGCTACCCGTGACCTGTGAGCTACCCGTACTGCCTGTGAGTACCCGTGATTCCCATAATATCAACGCTTGATTTGTACCGATTTCGGGCCATTGAAGATCTCGCATTATCCATTATTGCCGATATTCGCAGATTTGCTCCGCGACCGGTGATCCCATCAACAAGATCCACTCTCCAGTATACAAGGTTCGAGTATGTGTAGAGAATATGGGCGTAGCGAGACATTTGTACCGTCCAGAGGCTACCACAACATTGAGAATGTGGGGGGATGTAGCTGGATCACTAACCATGGTGGTAGCAAGAAATGTGGCTCATCGTTGGACTCGGTCGGCTGGGATGTCCAATGCGCATATGATAAACAATCCTGTCTGCTAGAGCATGCCCTTATTGGGAATAAATAGAGGCCAGACAAGGCACGATTCAGTTGCAGGCTGCAATTTAAAGACTCGAATCCTGGCTTAGTACAGTTGAACATGGCCATCGGCACGATTATCGACCATTAGATGCGAGGTGTTTGGTCCGGTGCTGCATTTAGCGATTGAGGTTATCATCTGCCATCAGTCGAACATGCGAATCTGAAACTCGTTCAACTTATAAAAGCTATAGCTTATTAAGATGGTAATGACTGCAATGTCCAGTTCTTCTACTTCACTTCTGCTACTTCACTCCCAGTCCACCACCATCGTCGGCTTCCTCAAATGTGCTGTTGCTCGCCAATCATGCAGTTGCTGCTCTCCTGCATCGGCGGGTCTCACTCTCCACAGCAGCAGATCCGGTTTCTTTCTTTCTCATCGTATCTGCTCCAATCTGTGCTTATGTTGTGCCCATCTGATATCGGGCCCACTCATCCATACTACCCGTCCCATTTCACTCTAATGTCCTGTTTCTACCATCGACAACCTTGACTCATGTCCAACTTTGGGATCGCATTGAGTCCGGCTCGTATGCATTAGCACTGTCAATCTATCACCTCGCTCACTTCTCTCACTCACCCACACTATCTTCATGACAGAGTATTTACTTTTTTGCGTTTACAGTGGTAACCCAGATCAGCGAAATAGATATGCACCAGTACTCTTTCAGAAGCCGGCTCCAATTCCTTGGCCCATTCTCTATTTATATATATCTATTGGATTGGCCTACCCAAAACTTTTACCAGACGTACGACGAATGTACGACTGACTATTTTTTCTCCTCTTTGATTTGAACAGGCTTTTACTCTTTGTTGTCTTGTTCACGTCGGGTTTGGCTATGCACTGCCCGTTTGCGCTTCTCTGACAATAGACAGCGGTCTCGAGTTTTTTCACCCCCTCCGGGTTTTGGTGGGCGTCTTTTATAGTTGACTTCTATTCTTTTCCGGAGTGAATTTTTTTAGCACCCACTTTCCCCTCTTCACGATGTCAGAAATCTTTTCCACTGCTAGCACTACTGCGTTGATCACAGTCGGATCAGCCTTTCCTTCATCTTCAGCAGTCTCTCTACCCTCGCAGACGCCCGATTCAACTCCATTCACTTATCCAACTACCTTCGATACCTCTCTGGGGACCAACTTTACAAATTCATCGTGCCCGGCGTTTTTCCGCGAGTTTCTTGCCAACGACCAGTTCATCCAATGTTACCCAATGTCCTTTTATTTATTGAATTCCAGGTCATACGTGACGGTCGTAAGACAGGGAATTAGTTCGGTCGAAAAAGTGTTGAACGCTTCCTGCTCTTCCAATTATGAGAGCTGCTCGTCTTTAATGGCCAATTATTCCACACAGCTGTTAAAAGAAAGTAACTGTTTAAACGACTACAAGCTGGAAAACCCTCTAGTCACTCAGGCCTTTAATGATTTCGTTGCTTACGATGTGGTTCGAAATGTTTCCTGTTTACGGAGAACGGTTTCAAATTCAACACAATTGGATATGGACACCACTTATTGTTATTCTCATGGCTTATTCGATGTCGATAGTACTGGAGATGCATATCTGTATTTGATGCCACTGGGTATTCCCTATCCTAATATGACTGACCCGTCCTGCTCGAATTGTACGCAGCAAGTTATGGATATTTTCTGGCAGGCCACCGGCGACCCTAAGAGTCCCATCTCTTTTACGTATAACTCTGCTGCTCAGCGCATTTATTATGGATCCAACTGCTCGTCAGGCTTCATCCACTCTTCTGCAAAGCCCATCAAGGAACAAGCAACTTCCAAGACTGTTAAATCGGCTGCTTCAAATGTCGGTCCCAGTTTTATGCTGATACTGCTTCTGCTTCCATTCATTGCCTCCATTTTAATGATAAGCTGACACAGGACATTCTTTTTTATTGCCTTTTAATGACCCATGCATTCTGATAGACTCCCCCCTGGAAATTATGAACTTTCCGGTTTTCATTTGTATTTAATGACATTTCTCATAACGATAAATATATATAGTATATAGTTTTAATACTAAATTAATGCAACTTTTTTTCTGGTTCTTGCATGTCTTTATGGGTACATCTCACACAGATCTTCAAACACAGGAGACTTCATCCACGTTTTCTTTGGACCCTGTGGGTCATCATTCTGTACAGCTTCTAAAGGTCTAACCACTTTGAATGCCCCTGTTCCAATGCTCATGCTCTGACCAAGAATAATACACTCACTGACTCCTTCAATTTTATCGGTCTTCATGTAGAATGAAGCATCAAACAAATGATCAGTGGTCTTTTCAAACGATGCTAATTGTAAAACACTATCTCTCATCTTTGCAAGACCAAATCTTGTAATACCCAATACTTCTCCCTTGAATGTCATGACGTCTCCTAATAGTTGGATATGACGAGGATCAACAGACATACCATGTTTGGTCATAGTATAATGGATTTCATTGATAATACTAGATCGAGCTGCTTCAATGCCCAGAACCTGTCTCATTTCCAAAATATGATTGGTCGTGGTCTTATGCCCAACCACACCATCTGTGATCATGACATTCTGAAGACCATAACCTTCGACCAGAAGCTCCTTTTTGTTATTGTCTTCACGGATATTGATAACTGCACGGGCTATATCCGGGAAACCCTTTACAACAACATCTGGTAAAGCTCTTCTTAATCGCTGTGCCCGCTGAAACAGCTCGGAATCCATATAAGCAAGGCCACTAGTAGTGACACTCTCAACACCCTTGGTCAAAGTTCCAACCGGCCGTACTGATACTTGCACAACATTATATTTGTCAATAATATTGACATCCTGATCAGTCAACTTCAGCTTAGGAGCAAATCGAATGGCTTTGCGAATATCATCCAAACTGAGCTCAAGTTGTAACCTTTCAATAGTTTGCATATCGATTCCAATCGAAATATACGCCGTATGCTCAGAGTAGACATCTTCGATATACGACGCAACATCCTTGAGCATGGTCTTTTCAACTCTTCCCTTGACAATACGAGCTGTTCGTTCATCATCATCATTGGCCAAGCAAGCAGCAATAATAGGCGTACTGATTGTCTTGGATGCATTTATGATCTCCTTAATACGGGGTACACCGAGTGTAACGTTCATGGAAGCCACACCAGCAAAATGGAAAGTCTTTAGAGTCATTTGAGTACCTGGCTCACCAATTGATTGTGCCCCAATAGCACCAACGGCAGTACCAGGCTCCACTTTGGATCTTTCATATTTGAATAGGCAAATCTCTAAAAATGTCTCTACAAGTTTCCGTGAAATCTTATAGACCTGATCCACGGCGATTTTATCTTGTTCATCAACCAATTCGTCAAAGTCGATATCCATATACTCGCCTTCAGGAGCATCTAATAAGGCCAGCATATTTTTGCGTTCACGTACTTGGCCTAATTCCTCGGCTCTACTATAGATGAATTCCCGAATAGATTGATAGAAGTCTCTTTGTGGATCGTGCTCATCAACGTATATCTCCAGCTCCTTATCTTCTTCCTTGACAATATTACCCAAGTTATCCCTTCTCTTCAACTTGGCGATCAACGGATCGACTATCGAATCACACACTTGGATAATCTCATACGGTAGCAGATTCTGCTCCTCGTTGGAGAAGGTAATATTCTTACAGTGCGCCCAGGTACGCGCGAAATCCACTGGCTTGGCATCACCCTCCATATCAAACGGATCTAAACCATCACCTCCATATACAAACTGAACAATGCTATTACTAGAAGTACGAACCGTATTATCATACTGACTAGATAAATCTTCTAGGGACTTCATCAAACGACGAGACATGTAACCAGTCTCTGCCGTTTTCACTGCCGTATCCACTAATCCTTCACGACCGGAAATAGCGTGGAACAAGAATTCTGGAGGCGTCAACCCACTGTAAAAAGAATTTCGAACAAACCCCTTGGATGGAGGGGTCTTTGAGAATTTCGGAAAGTGAGGTAATGATCGGTTTTGAAATCCATCTGGAACACGGCTCCCACTAATAATCTGCTGTCCTACAACGGCCACCATTTGCGAAACGTTCAAAGTGGATCCTTTAGAGCCACATGTCGCCATGATCAGAGGAGCATTGGATTTCTCCAATTCCTTGATACATACATCGCCGACCTCTTCTCGCACTTTGGATAATAATCCACCGATTTTTGCTTCGAGAGTCTGCTCCTCATTACAACCAGGCTGAGTCTCTAGCTTACCCTGTGCCAGTTGTTCGATAAGATCATCACATCTAGAATAAGCCAATTCAACAAGACGATCCTTGTGTGCGTTCAGGGCCTTTCCAGGGGTCACATCATTGATACCAATAGAGAATCCTCGATTGCCCAACCATCGGGCACACATTTTGGCCATTCTATTCATGGCATCAGCGGCCTCGACTGGACCATGATCACGTAAAATAGCATAGAATACAGAATTCTTCTTACCGTCGCCAAGAGTGTTTTTATCCATACAGCCACATAGAACTTCACTCCCTCGAATAAGAACATAACCATCATTGGGAGACATTTCTAAAGGAACTCCCTTGGGAGGAGCATGGAATGTTTTGTTTTTAGCATCCAAGTTGATAACAACCTTGGATTGTTTGTTTGGTCTAATCAATAGACTGAATACTTGTTTGCCAGTCCAAAGACGCTCTGGCTTGAAAATAGCTGGCGGAGGAAGATCAAACTGCAAATCGCCATCAGACATCATAGCCAATATCTCACAAAAAGATGCCCGGTCAAAAAACTGGTCTTTCTTGGATATCAGATACGAACCGGTAATGAAATCCTGGGTGGCAGCAATAATAGGTTCACCACTCCGAGGGGTAACGAGATTATTTTTGACTCCCATTAATGCCATTGCTTCAGCCCGGGCTTCTTCAGTCTGTGGAACGTGTAAATTCATTTCATCACCATCGAAATCGGCATTGTATGGGGTACAGACACATTCATTAAGACGGAAGGTCCTCCAGGGCCTGATTTTAGCAAAATGCGACAGAATCGACAGTCTATGTAATGATGGCTGTCGGTTGAATAGAACCACATCTCCATCCTCGAGGTGTCTTTCAACTACATCACCCACTTGTAACTCAGCAGCAATGCTATCCTTTCGGGCAAACCGAAGATTCAATCTGCCCACTCCATCTTTTTTCAAAACGTAATTTGCACCAGGATATTGTAAGGCTCCATTTGAAACCAATTTTCGTAGTTTGTCCTTGTTATATCTAGTTACTCGTTCTGGGTATGTCAAGATTTTAGCCACTCGATCAGGAACGGCCACTTCATCGACACGTAAATTAGGGTCGGGAGAAATTACCGTTCTGCCAGAGAAGTCGACACGTTTTCCAGATAAATTGCCTCTGAATCGACCTTGTTTGCCCTTTAATCTTTGACATAATGCGCGAATAGGTTTTGAAGCAGGCATTCCTGGTCCAGAAGGCGTATCGGCATTTATATAAAGAGCCAGTGATAACTGTAAATAGTCCCACTGCTCCATTAGATTGGATATGGACATTCCCTTTTCTAATCCGGCACGAATAAGTGAGCTTGTCCATACGATTTCGGTTAACTTGACCGTCAAGTCGTCTTCATTACTAGCAGTGTCCTGCATAACCGACGGTCGTATACAAACCGGTGGAGCAGGAATATCTCTCCAAATATACATTTCCGGACGTCCCTTGGTTGGATCCATGCCTAATAATTCACATTCTGAAGGCAGGATCTCTCTGAACAGGTTCAAGACTTTTAACGGGTTGAGATCGTCCATGGCTCGTTTCAGGAACTTTTCCATTTCCGGGTTCGCCGTCTTGGCCTCGTCAAACGATTTATCAAACTCCACTTTTTCGTCTGGTACTTTTTTGCCAATCCATCTGAATTTGTCGTGGATTACTTTCAAAGCACCTGCTTTTTTAACAACCCCATTAATAGCTCCACAATGTAAGCACGCGCGCTGTTTTTTACATTGATCGTTGATCTTTTTCAGAATTTGCATTCTTCTCAAATTATCAATTGCCGGACGCCGTAGTTCTGCCAGGAATTTGCGTTTTGTTTCTTCATCAAGTAAGATTCTTGAACATTCCTGAAATGAGTTAGTAAGTTAGTAAGGGATAATCGAACGACTCGACCTGGAAGATAAATTTAAAAAATAAAAAACTCACCTTGCAAATGTTCTGTAAGATTGTGATGACGGCTTTGAAATATCCTACATGGAAAACAGGCAATGCTAGCTTTATATGCCCAAAGTGACCCTGGCATGTAGCTAGCTTTCCATGACAAGTTTGGCATTCGGAGAATCCATTTGACACACCCTGGACAATTGTTAGTTAACGACATCGTCAACGTCACCGTCAACGTCACCGTCAACGTCCCCGTTCACATCCACGCTCAATACTAACCATGCGCATGTCTATAGCTCCATGTTCTTTAGGAGTTCGACCTTTCTCAAGATCATACAGATCTCGAGTGGCAATCTCCACCTCGGCCTGCTTGATAATCTCTTGGGGACTGAGAACTCCAAACTCGATCCCCGAGATATATCTCGGCGGTTCGTCTATCAAGTACTCTTTCATATTCGATAACCACTGTACCTGGATGGACAAACTCGAATCTATGTGGATTTGGTGTGGTTGAATCTAAACCCAAGTCTAACACAGGGGAAGGAAGAGACAGCTACAAAAAAAAAATATCTCTCCTCCTTCCTATTCTCCCGCCGTTGCTTCTCCTGCTACTGCTAACTTCTCTATATCATGAAAAATGGTGGTTTACCATGCAGTGCCCATGTCGGGTTGTCGATTACCCTACTTGGATCTCCAAGTCTATTATATTTATAACCACATTAACCACATTATATAACCACATTATAACCACATTAACCACATTATATAACCACATTATATAACCACATTATAACCACATTATAACCACATTTCCAACCACCTTTGTGGATTTGCGCAACTGAACATTAATATTATCATACTCACAATGTCGGATGCATCAGGCAATTCCAAGCCAAAGGAGGACCAGAAGGCCGTGGACTCGCAAGTTAGCAAACATTTGGTATCATTAGAAGAAGACAATGAGTTTGAAGACTTTCCAATAGAAGGTGAGTAGTTGTGGTGATTGTGATTACAGAATGGTTGGCTAACAAACTATAGATTGGCAGGATGCCGATACGGAAGTCGCCATCAAGGGCGGAAAAGAGCATCTCTGGGAAGAACAGTGGGATGATGACGATGCTGAAGATGATTTCGCTGCACAGCTAAAGTAAGTCGAGGTGTTCATTGCCACGTTAGTGCACGATACTAACATTCATTAGAGAAGAGCTGAAAAAGGCCAAAACGCCCAATGAGACCATGGCACAATAGACTAATTCTAGATTGTTTATAAATGCTAATCTATGTATGTGACGAACTGGTTTAACGCTACTATCGCCACCATCGCTATCATCTGTCATCGCTACCATGGCTACCATCGCTGCCATCGCTACCATCGGTGACAACGATACTATCACTACCGATACACTGATAGTTTATTAAATCCTGGTCAGTTATTATTACTATTGACGTATAGTCCACCCGTACGGTAGCGCCGCACCGCCCGAACCCTTGATCATGTATATATGGGGAGCGTATGTTTGTTGAAAATGACATATTTTTCACCCTCAAAGTGACAGTTCAAAAGTGTGAGAAAAGCGATAGATCACTCGCAGTCATAGCATCTTAGCATCTTTTTTAACTAGTGGTGATATTACGGTCATTTAGCATTTGGGCATTTTTTTATTGGAATTTAATTAGTATTTTTTTTTGGATCCATTCATTTGAACGAAAATCAAGTGGTATAGAAACATCGACAAAATGAACATGGCACCTCCGGGATTCGCTGATGCTCATCCACCTCCACCACCGCCTCATGGATTGCACCCTGGACATCTTCACTTGCCACATCCCATTCCTCCACTTGCACAAAACGGTTACGTCAATGGCAACGGAGAAGTTTCAAATGGAACTGCTAATGGTTCAGGTCATGGTTCTAATGAGGAGACTGGCGAATTCGATTTGGCGTCGTATGTTTATAACGCTGGGTTCATTCACGCGGCGTGGGCTGATACGTTTCTCAACATTGCACCTCATCCTCCATTGCGACTGCATGCTCTTTTTGCTTCAAGATCTCCTCTTCTTTACAGCATTCTAGCCAATTACGCTCCAGGAAGTGCTCCTTATCATATTAACCTGGCCAGTGACGACAAATATCTCACTAGTAGTGCTCTATCTTTGGCTGTTGCCACTTTATACGGACATGCTTTGGATATCCAATCTTGTGATTTGGAACTAGCCAAGGGATTACTAAGTGCTGGTAGTTTATTGGGGCTTGATGATGTTTGCTCGGCTGGGTATCAAGCGATTCTTAATCTCTTGAATTTCGACACTGTTCAAGAGATTCTTGATTTCGCATTATCCAATGCTAGCAAAGCCAGCGAGGCAGTGGCTAATTCTGGAACAAACTCCTCTGCAGCGTCTCCTACACCCCCATCTTCCAATGCTGCTGTTACTTCCAACGGACCTGCTGGTGGTGTTGGTGGCGATCTTTCTGCCAAGTCTTCATCTTCCTCTTCTTCCTCTCCCTCGTCCTCGTCCTCGTCCTCGTCTTCATCATCTTCCTCGTCTGCATCCCGTGAAGATCTCCAGATGTCATATCCTGGACCTTATCCGCGATTCACAAGCAACCTTGTGTCTATTGTCGTTGACTTTATTCTCACAAACTACAAGGATACATCCCCAAACTCGAAACTGCGTTCCCTACTACTCACGTTACCGTTCCACATCTATAAATATATCATTGAAAGCGACAAGCTAGCAGTCAAGAGTCATATGGAACGACATAGCTTTGCCCGTGAAGTGACTAATCTACGAGAGCAATACAGAAAGAAAAATAGCACCAACAATCCTGTCATTTATGAGGAGAACGTGGTCCTAGCATTTGGAGGCGGTAAAGGAGGAGTCGAGGTCATTCGTAAACCCATTGGCAAGAAGAAGACGCTTTGGAAAGCATCTCAGTAAGGTACTGTGTAAAATCATTAGTCGTATAGCAATAGTATATGAGGGTCGTGACTACATTTGCTTAAAAAATAATAAATAAAATAAATATTTTCAATCCTTTCTCTGGGATAACAGTTTTTTCAGATTCTTGGCAGGCTTGACTACTCCATTAGTCTCTTTCCCACAAATAAAACATCCACCATTCCTGTGATATTCTTTAAGAAAGCAAGACTCGCAGAAATAATGGTTGCATGGCGTCACAACCGGCTCTTTATAGTCGTCTTTACATATAACACACTTGAAGGGTATTGATTCTGGCTTTGGTGTGTCGGTGGTACTGACAGATGAAGATGTTGTGATGGATATCGCATTCGCTTTGGTCTGATTCTGTACTTCCTCCCAGTCCTTGTCCAACTTCCATCCAGCTTTATAATCCTCTCGGCTGTGCAAGAATTTACAGGTATCGCCGAATCCGCAGTATCCAGTCTGTTTGTAATCCTTACATACATCTGGCTGATAGTCTATCATTGTAGTGCTGCGGATGTTTCCTGATGCTTTCATGGGTCCGAAGCGAGCTTTGGCAGACACCCCTTGACGTTTTTGCAAATAATCTGAATAGTTGACTTTGCCGTTGTATACGCCATTAATAGAGGGCTCATCTTTGTCTGCTAGTTGGCTATCGTCATCACCATTGTTGATCTCGTGTGAATAAAGTCTACTTTGTTTAGTTGCTTCTTCAACAACAGACACTGATGAAGCATTGGTAGAATGAGTATGATCGTACGTCACCTGTCCTACGTCTACATCTCCATTTACGGGAGTGGCTTTCACTGCACTACCACCACCACCTGTCGAACTGGCTGTACTTCCAAGTTTAACCCTCTTCTTGTTCACTCTGTCGAAAATGATCTTTTTCAGTTCCTCGCCATCGCTCTCTGAATCGCTTGATCTGGAGACCCCATCTTTCTGATCTGTGTCAATGGTCGGTTGTGTCTCTTCTTCTTGTTCGATATTCTTCCTCTTGCTAGCCAACGAACCAGCTTTGCCAACTTTCCTCGTTTTAAACAACGCTGGCATTATTATTACCTAATGATATATAAATATTAAATATATCTATAGCTTATCTCATCAGTCGTAAATATATGTTACCTCAACCGCGCGTCATACCACCCATGTTACCCTGCATTGACAGCGCGCCACCCCTCTAACCGATTACTCAAAATCCACCAGCCAACTCTCAATCTACCATCACCAACATCTCTTGAAATCACTTTGTTCTTCTAATACTCTAGTTACAATGGCCACTCTCGAGGACCTCGAGGCGCTGGAAAACGGCAATTCAGACCAAAATGACACGACCATGAAGGACGCTCCACCTGCTCCGGCTCCGGAAGACGATTTGGATGATGAGATCCTCAAGGCTACCACACAGGAAATCATCAATCGTCGTAAACTTCTTGAAAACGATATTCGGGTAATGAGATCTGAATTCCAACGATTAACACACGAGAAAAACGCCATGACAGATAAGATCAAAGACAATCAAGAAAAAATAGAAAATAATCGCCAGTTACCATACTTGGTGGGCAATATTGTCGAATTATTGGATATGGAAGGAGAAACTACCGAGGAAGGGGCCAATGTGGATTTGGACGCTACAAGAGTGGGCAAATCTGCCGTGGTGAAAACTTCGACTAGACAGACTGTATTTTTACCATTGATTGGGTTGGTGGATCCCAGTACTCTGAAACCAGGCGATTTGATTGGTGTCAACAAGGATTCATATTTAGTACTGGACACTCTACCAGCAGAATATGATAGTCGAGTCAAGGCTATGGAAGTGGATGAAAAACCCACTGAAACATATTCGGATATTGGTGGATTAGATAAACAGATTGAGGAGTTGGATGAAGCAGTTGTGTCGCCAATGAAGCAAGCTGACAAATTCAAAGCCATGGGCATAAAAGCCCCCAAGGGAGCTCTAATGTATGGACCTCCTGGTACTGGGAAAACACTACTGGCCAGAGCATGTGCTGCCCAGACCAATGCCACGTTTCTCAAACTGGCAGCTCCACAATTGGTTCAAATGTTTATTGGAGATGGTGCCAAACTGGTCCGAGACGCATTTGCTCTTGCTAAAGAGAAAGCACCCACCATTATTTTCATTGATGAGTTGGATGCTATTGGAACTAAGCGGTTTGATTCCGATAAATCGGGAGATCGTGAAGTACAGAGAACCATGTTGGAACTGCTCAATCAATTGGATGGATTTGGAAGCGACGACAGAGTCAAAGTGCTTGCTGCTACTAATCGAGTGGATGTTTTAGATCCTGCTCTTCTTCGTAGTGGCCGTCTTGATAGGAAAATCGAGTTCCCATTACCTAATGAAGAGTCTCGTGTTGGCATTTTACAGATTCATTCTCGTCAAATGACTGTTGACGAATCCATTAATTGGCAAGAGTTGGCCCGTAGTACTGACGAGTTCAACGGAGCTCAACTCAAGGCTGTCACGGTGGAGGCGGGAATGATTGCACTTCGAGCTGGTAAATCACGGATAGCACATGAAGATTTTGTAGAGGCCATCAGTGAAGTTCAGGCTCGTAAGTCCAAGTCGGTTTCTTTCTATGCTTGATATGTGGTTCAACAAATAAATATTAGTATATTCTACATAACAGACAAACTGCATAGATTAATCCCAGTAATTGATTTTCGAATCCAAACCACCAGTAACTACTTTGCTCGTCTCTTGTGGATGTGCCGAGATGCAGTTCACAAGCGAGCCATGTACTTTAAGCTTACTACGAATAGCACCAGTTTTCCAGTCCCAGAAAAAGGCATATCCTTCACTGTCTCCACTCATAAGGAATCGTCCATCAGGAGAGAAACTGACTTCGGTCGAATATCCAGCACAGTTGTATCCCGTGAACTCCTTTTTCCGATTGGCTCGAAATCGATCGGTTGCTCCAAATACAAGAATTCGGTTATCCATGCTTTGGGCAGCTACATATTTACCACCAGGATGCAGTTTTACTGATGGCATCGAGTGCTGCAGAGGATCAGCAATGAATTTAATTGGCACATTGACTCCCCAGTCCCATACTCGGATAGATTTGTCATCAGAAGTCGTCATGAACCGATGGTTGTCGTCAACAAACGTAATAGTATTGACAGCCTCGATATGATGGTCGTACTCCTGGACAACTTCCCCAGTACGAATATCAAACTGTAGAATCTTTTTGTTGGCCATGGCAGCAAGAAATTGTCCGCTATTCTCTGGGCGGGGATTGAATCGAATGGAGTTGGCAGTACTGTTACCTGCTCTGAACCTTGAAATGCATTGGCCAGTTTCCGTATCCCATAATTTCATAGTCTTGTCATATGAACAACTCAAAAACTGAGTGCCGCTAGGATTGAAATCGATATCTTTAATAGCTTTGGTATGGCCGGTATAGGACCGTAGAAGCCGTCTATCATGATACACATCCCAGAGCCGTAGCTTGCTATCATTACCACCTGATAGGAGAAGGTGTCCACTGTTAGGAAAGAACCGTAGACTTGTCACACCTCCAACATGACCTTTCCAAGTGTGAATCTTCTTTTTGGGAATGAACCATTCCTGTTCTCCGGGCACTTTGTGGAGATTAACATCAAGGTCCTGAGGAACAAACATATATGTTCTACCGAGGTAGTCTCTTTCTGCTGATCCGTGGAACTGTGTAGTTTCTGTGAGCGCAGCGGGAGCGGGTTTTTTGACTGGAGGAGCTTCTGTCTCTTCTTCTTTTTCTTTTTCTTTTTCTTCTTCTTCTTCTTCTTCTTCTTCTTCTTCTTCTTCTTCTTCTTCTTCTTCTTCTTCTTCTTCTTCTTCTTCTTCTTCCGAACTATCTTCCTTAAACTTGGCCCATGGACCTTTATACGAATCATCGCCGTCCAATACACTAGGATCTCCTTTGGATCTCTTGGATCGTATCCGATGCTGCTCCTCTTTACTTGGCCGTATCTGTGATATATCCTGTCCCAAGTTCTCCCTCGCCCGGTCCAGATTGCCAATGATCTTGTTGCCAGTGTCGCTGATGGTAGGATCATAGGCGTATCCCAGGGTCTGAAAAGTTCTGTGCTGAATTTTGAAAGTTGCATCGTTAAAGGCCTGTTCCTCGGCATGACCAGTCAGAATGTTTCTGCGTTTTTTCGTTGGTGGATGTGTCTCATCGTATCTATAATTTGGCTCATGAATGGAATTACTATTGTTTTTGGTGGTCAGACTATGCTGTGAGATGGCTATTGTGGTTGTAGTTGGGGCGCCCGTTAGTTCAGGGGCCGGGTTTATGGCCTTTGCCAGAAATGATTGACCGGCTCCGGCTCCTGATATTTGACGTTCATTTTCTTCATCGCTCGACTCTCCTCCATATGAAACTAATGCCATTTCGTACGTTATTACAGCATAGAAATGGGATTCCCGTGAAGATGGGAGACATCGATTTAAGCGGCTGGAATATTTCCAATTATCTGGGACGGCTGAAAAGATAAGCAAAAAATATTATACCATTTATTTCACATGATTCAACAACAAATCTACCTAAACAATTGTGTAACTTGCCATGGCGGGGTCTAAACAGAAACGTAAACAAGACGAGGAGACGAATAATTCCGAATCAGACGCTAGTGAAATCACCAACAAAACTCACCCAGATGAAAGTGAAAGTGAAAATGATAATGATGAGGGCGATGAGGACGATTCGGGGCTAGAGGATGAAGAAATCGTCAACGTGGATTTCGATTACTTCGACATCAAAGAGATTGATTTCCATGCAACTAAAAACCTTCTTCGCCAATTGCTGGGAGCCGATAATGTGGATTTCGACCTGTCGGCTCTGGCCGATCTCATCATCACTCAGAGTGCTCTTGGTTCGACCATCAAGACAGATGGTGTAGACAGTGATCCGTTTGCTCTTTTAACTGTTTTAAACATGAACCAATACAAAGACAAACCTGTGATTAAGGCGCTGGGCGACTACTTTATCCTGAAAACCGCTGCTGATGCCGAGTTCAATCGTAAGCTTCGCCAACTGTTTTCCCGTACCGCTACCTCGTCAGTAGGTCTTATTATCCAAGAACGTCTCATCAACATGCCCACTGAAGTGGTGCCTCCAATGTATAAAATGCTTGCCAGTGAGATGGCCACTGCTGTGGATCAAGTAAGTAACTCGCTCTGAATTCTCGATCACTCTAACCTCGTAACTCTTTACAGAAAGAACCATACGAATTTGACTACTTTTTGATCTTGTCCAAATCGTTCACGGAAGAGGAATCAAAACTAGATCGCCAAGAAAAAAGACCCACCAAAAAACGACTCCACAAACACTCGAAGAAAACTATTTACTACTTCCATCCTGAGGATGAACTTATTCACAAATACGCCACTTACAATCTCAGCTACCCTTTCACAAGGCAGTCTCAAGAATCAGACTCCAAACGGGCCTTCCAAGACTACGGCATTTATCCTCAGGGACATCTGATTCTGGTCGAAAAGGACAATTTACTGCCTCTGATTAAAGATCTCGAGGAGACGTTTCCTCCTTTCTAATGATATATTTAATGTACTAAAGATCACATCAACGCTTGCATGGAGTCTACTCTACTACCGAGGCGGTACTGTCTGCTGATCTGTAGTGCCGACATTGACCAGTCATCTTCTGATATATTCCATTGTCACTGAGAAGCCAACTGTTCCAACTCTTTCAATTCTTCCAATTCTTCAACAGCTCACTTGACCTCTCATATATTTTTTCATCCAATCTCTCCTCCACTACTCTGTCTCATCGTTATCATTCACATTGCCTTCACGTGATTGATTCTTCTTTTGCTTCCATACCCTTGCCTAGTTAATTCGCGGGGTCGTACCATCTAGCATTATCACCAGCTCAAGTAGATAGATAGACAGACAGATAAGAACATCCATAACTGACGGAATTCTACGGTTTTACTGCTTGCAGATTGCTAGTTGAAGTGTCACTGATTGATTAGTCTGTCGTTTTGCCTTGTTCTTCCGATTAAATTTTCGACGGTGGTCAACAGGGTCTGAGCAACAACTCAACAGTACCATAGTATTAGTACGTGCCTTGGTACTTGATTTAGTTCTACTTTAGTATTACTACTTGTGTGATTTGATTCCCACATGGCAGCTATCGAATCGAATCTTGTCAACATGTCTTCTCCTTCATCATCAGCTTCAGACTCGGCCACCAATAATGGCCAGAATACTTCTGCCGGGTCTGGATCGACCTCGGGCCAGAATACTGCTTCGGCAGCAACTCCAAAGACTGCTGCTCCTGGAGCTCCAGCGCCTACTTATGCCTCTTTCACGCCACCAGCTTCAAGCTTACCACAACACACGTCTCCACTACTGTCATCTACTCCACCAGCAGTGACCAAAGCTCTGAGTCAGGCTTATCCTTTGATTCTTTCTGTCGATTATATTCTTGGATTGGCCACTTGGACTGGCGACGATGTCTATCAGTCGTTTCTTGTCGTGGCTGCTTGGAGTGCCATTGTGCTGTACTTTGAAACTATAGTCCGTTATATTGGACATTTGGTGGTGGTGGGTTTAGTGGCAGGATATGTGTGGTTCAATAAAGAGGTTGGCAAACAGCAGGCTGAGCATCCCACTTTGGACTCCATTGTCCATACTCTTAATAATGTAGTCATCCGACTAGATCTATTTCTTCTTCCTCTAACGTCTCTGCGTCTTTCTTCGCATGACGTGACAAAACTGGTTTTCACCACTTTATTCATGACTCCGTTGTACATTATCTTAACTTTTTTCATCATAACCCCACGCACTTTATTGTTTCTAGCAGGGATATTTGTTCTCACCTATCACTCAGTATGGGCTAGAGTCACTAGGGCTATTCTGTGGCGGTCTAGATTGTTACGGCTTGTTTCCTTTTATATGACGGGTCTGGATTTCTCGGGAACTCCTAAAGCATATGGATCCGAAGCTCAATTTGCCATGGCAAATGATAAACTCAAGACTGCGTCCAATGGTGGCGGCACTTCTTCGGCTTCTAGCAAACCAGTGCGATTCACCTATGTTGTGTATGAAAATCAACGTAGATGGCTTGGCATTGGCTGGACTGCCAACCTTCTTGCCTATGAGCGTGCTGCTTGGTCAGATGAATTTCTTAACGAATGCTCTCCGCCTAGTAGATTCAAGTTACCAGATGCTGAAGGTACTGGAATGCAATGGAGATGGATTGACAAGACATGGAGATTAGATCTCACCAACGATGGTGCTTTGGTCGTCAACAGTGCCAAAACGTCGACCGTTGATCCTGCTCCTAACGAGGGGTTTATTTACTATGATAATGTATGGAAGAAGCCGTCGGCAGAGGATTCATACTCCAAATACACTCGACGACGTCGATGGATCCGTACTGCTGAGTTAATCACCCCTGGTCAAACTCATCAAACTTTGGATGAAATTGTGGATGACAAAAGTGACAGTGCCACCGTCACCATTCCAACTTCCAGCACAGCTACCACGGCCACGGCTTTGTCTGATGTCAAGCAACGAAGAAGCATTCGTTTTGAAGAATAGAAAATATATTTTGTTGACATGTAGCCAGCCGTTTTGCACTTCATCATCCATGTCTTAGTGGTCATTTATGTCAAAGTGGTTCCATATTAGATGCCTGTTTTAATTTTATTATTATTATTATATTATATATGGGACCATGGGTCGATGCCAATGATTTTTCCAAACTTTCGCTCCGCCGTTTTAAACTCCTTCCACTCGTAGCCTTTGGAGTCGAGAAAATCCTTTACATGCTTGGATAGTTTGTCTTCTACAGGCCTTTTGGAGTGGGAAAAGTGATGACCGGCACCGCAGATGGCATATACTGGTCGAGGATGGTCGTGGTCCGATTTCTCAATCTCACACAATACTTCGTGAAGACGATCGATCGATTCGCTTAATTCCATTCCATGTAGGTCGATATAGATGTCGCTGTCGGGAGACGCTTGCCTTAGGCCGTATAACACATCAGATGCCATCATATATGCATCTATCATCTCGGTATTATGCTTCTGTCCCTTTTTACTTAGGGTGCTAGCGCCAGCGGCGTCATTTTTGTTCCAGCGGTCGGCCGCTAATTGTAAGTATTTGTTTCTCATCTCTCCATGCCGTAGTGCAGCAATTCGATACGACAGATATTTCTCATAATCAGCGTGTTTGTCGGTGGCGACCCAAGGTATGAAACGAGGAGCATCAATTGATACCGTGGATCTGTTTAGCTTGCTGATGGGTTTAACAATGGGTAAAATAGGTGTAGCTGTTATTGGTGAAGAAACTGGCTTCTTGTCTGTT
This sequence comes from Sugiyamaella japonica, assembly GCA_030583365.1. NCBI lineage: Eukaryota > Fungi > Ascomycota > Dipodascomycetes > Dipodascales > Trichomonascaceae > Sugiyamaella > Sugiyamaella japonica. The sequence continues at coordinate 82,216 of JAJMIG010000027.1, forward strand.
TGGGCCTTTGGAACAAATTTCGCCAAAGGTTTGTTGGAGAATGTATTCATGGGCTTTGTGGTGGTACCTCTTTTTTTCGTTGCACTTCCACTGACAGCACCTAAAGCTGGAAACTCCTCCTCTGTTAATGAGACCTGATGAGGAGTTGCCGATACACCAGCATGTTGCGAAGACCCGCTATCGGCAATGGACAATTTATCTAGCAGTTGTTGAGGTACTTCATGTAAAAAGGCACATCCATGACCTGCTAAACATTCTCCTCGGAGCCAGAAACGGCATATTCTAGACGACAAATCATGGCTATATTTGCAGTCGGCTCGAAGGCACTCTCCAAATTGAAGAAAGTATTTACACATGACTTTCTCCTGCCCAGGGACGGCGGCACTGTAATCAGACTTGACCTGAGGCGATGTCAGATGATAACCGACGGCAGACTCTACAGGCGACTCGCAAGTCTGGTGCTGTCCTGGTAATGGCGGAGACTTCACAGACGCTGTTTCCCCGCTTTCAGACTTCGACATGAGCAGACTCAAAGTGGCCTGAATATCGAATTCAGACTTTTTCAGGGCATGATGGATCTGGTCATCTGTATTGTCTTCACCAAGAATGCTTCTCAAAATGTCAAAAGGCGACATTGTCTCTTCCTGAGTAAGCTCGGTATTATCAGTGAGACCACCATAGTCATCATCAGCTGCCGTATTCTTTGCCGGTTCTCTTCCAATACCATTTGATTCCAGAGTTGACGGTACACTCAAAGATCCCACTCCTTTATTTCGACTATTCGTCAGTGAAACGAGCTTCGTTGGGTCCGATGGAGGAGGAATCACAAAGCTTTTAGTGTGAACCACCTTCACCTTGACTTTACGAGTAGCAGGACTGCTATTCTGAGTCGTAGTACCATTACCATGCTTGGTCCTCTTATTTCGATGTTTCCAAAGAATATCCAGTACCAGGCGCTCTTTATCGTTAACAGACCAGTGTTTGGCGCCATAGACCTCGTCAACAATCTGCTCAATCTGTTCAATCTTGTCTTCTTCTAAAAGACTATCATTGTCCAGAGTATCATCGCATCTTTGCTGGAGTTCCTCATCGTCCATATTCTGTCGTTTAGCGGTGTCTCCTTACTCGCTCATAGAACAAAGAAAGCGACAAAATCAAACGAGGAAATCAGAGAAGAAGGACTTGATTGAGTTCTCATAGAGTAGTAATAATACTTCCCTCTTTCTATATATGAACCTTAAACATCAGGAGGTTGTTATTATTATTCATTATTCATTATAAATCACTATAAGAGGGGCCAACCGGTCAGGTGATCGTCTGCTGGCCCTTGCCCTGGAACCCGGTTTTCTGTATTTTGTGAAATTGAAAATGGCTACAGCCAAAACGAACACCAGAACTGTCTGATTGACTGACCGGATACCTGGTATTCACAGCTACGTCACGGATATAATCAGTTGATTGTGGCATCATCTCTGATTGCTGTTACTGGTGTTGTGGTCGTGACGTGAGTAGTGAGCAGCATCGCGTTTTGAAAAACAGCCCTGGGGAACTAACGGTTTATTAGAGCAGCAGTGCAACAAAATGGACAAAGTGCGGGTAGATTCCATAGAGAGGCGACGTCAGCAATGCAGGTGTGTATTTATGAGAGATATCAGGCCTAGTGGTGAGCTGTACATTTCTAACTTGATGGCGTTTAGCGATATAATTCGAGATCGAAAGCGAAAATTGACGGAATTCTATTACCTTACGAGGTATCCTGTGCGGCCTATTTCTAGAGATGAGATTCGAGAAGAGCACGAGAATGTACTGGCGTTTCTGAGTAGAAATGAAATGGAAAAGGGAGTCGTCTTCAATGATCTGACGCTCCCGGTTCCAGCAGATGACTATTTAGGAAACAAGCCTAAGAGAGCCAGAACCGAGCCTCCTCCTGTTGTAAAAGGTCATCGGCAACAACAACAACAACAGCAACAGCAACAGCAAAGAGGGAATACAAATCAAGCTAACAGTAGAAGCGCGAGCTCGACTCCAGTAAACGATGAGAATGTCAGATCAGCTCCTGCTTCGGTGACCCCGAGCCCGTCACTGCCGACTTCTAATACACCAGTGAACTCTGGTCTTCCTGCAACCGTACAGGCGACAACGAGCTCGAATATGGCCGATGCTTCTGGTGCTGCTCTGGAGACAGTACCACCATCACAGCCACCACAGCCCCAGCCACCAACAGAACGCCCGGATGCTGCTACTACTACTTCTACTACTACCACCGCCACCACCACCACCACCACCACTCATAGTGCTCCACCGTCAGTTCCAAGACAGAGTATCACTGCTATTCGAAGAAGTCACCGGTCTACCCCACCCCCGAACGCTCCTAGTAAAATGAACATCACGTCGATCAACTTCAATGCATCATCCACGACTACTCTCACTGTCCCCCCAAAAGTGCCGACTCCTCCAGGAGTTATGGTGTTTGTGGTACCAGATCGTTTGCCGGAACCACCGCAAAGCAGACGACCATTAGCCGAACTGTATTACACCACTCAGACTCTACCGCTGTCTAAACTGTTACCGTCGGCCAACAAAACGTTGTCTACTGACGGATATCAGTTGGCGCTTTTAGAAGGCAAGCTCGCGGTAGTTCATGCTCGTATAGAAGAGCTCAAAAGAGCCGAGAAGTGGAGTTTACGGCAACACATGAAATTCAAAGGTCCTTACCGACCAAAAACACACTGGGATAATCTGCTCGATGAAATGCGATGGATGCAGATTGCATACAAGGAGGAAAGAAAGCTGAAAATCGCCGTTTGTTATGAGATTTCCTGTGCTGTAAAGGATTATTGGGAGTTTGGACCCGAAGCGACCTGTGTTAAGTTTAAGCCCATTGTACATCTTCCGGTTGAGAAAGAACCACAGGATGACAACGAAGAAGATATGAAGCTTGATATTCCTGATTTGGAAGACAAGGAGGTAGATATCGGCGCAGCGGACAAGCAAAACACAGTTGAGGAGCAGGAACAGGAACATGAGCAGGAGTTAGCGCGGAAGCAAGAAACTAGTATAAATCCTCAATTACTTCAAACGGATTCTGAAGCTGAATCAACCTCTAAAGATGATGAAAAGTGGCTCGATTCACTGGTGCCCATCAAGAAAAAAGACGAAAACGCTTCAGACCTCCATCAGTATCATCCATTCAAGGTTTACATGTCGTTTGATAAACTAAACTCTGCTTCGAAAGAAATCTTCAACATGCTTCCACAACTACCAACATTTAACACCACCGCCCCTTATATCAATGAATTCGATAGTCTGTCTCTTACTTCGGTCACTAGGTTTCTTTCTGCTCCCGATCTAGGAAGAGGTTGGCAAAGAATCGTTCTCGATACAATTACCGACGAATCTCCTAAAATTAAAGAGCCGGAACCGACCAAGAAACGGCCTATATTCAGTCATGATGGCCATCGAAGATATGTCATCAAAGCTCCTCAACCACCTAATCTGAAATATCTCGAGTACCGTACTCCCACTTTATGGCTACCGCAGGACGATAGTAAACTGTTGAAACTGGTCAAGGAGTTTATGTATAACTGGAACATTATCTCAATGCATATGCAGCCAGTAATCACATATGGATATATTTCAAATATCGAGAGAAGAACCCCCTGGCAGTGTTTTGAAAGATGGCATCAACTGAATTCATCATTTCCATTGACAGAGTTAAAAGGACAGTACGCACAACAGGCGCAGATCTGGATGGACGCGTCAATCAAAGCTCAGACACTAACGAAAAGACGGATTTCTCCTCTTGGTGTGAGTAATGAGTCGATTCAACGAGGACATCGTAGGCTTCGTTGGGCCAGTATGCTGGATGCCGTTCGTAAGAGTATGAGGAAGCGGGAAAATGCACCCAAACCAAATACTTCTGTGCAGCGGAAATCCCAGTTGAACGACGGTAACAAGATGAATGTGGCTTCACCATTAGAATTGTCAAGAATGAAGCATGAAAGGGACAAATCCATTGCTGAAGCCTATGCTCAGCAGCAAAGGAATTCACAAATTGCAGCTGGAGGTGTTAGTCCTGCTGTTGCAGCTGCCGCTGCCGCTGCTGCTGCTGCTGGAAGACATACAGTGCAAAATGGTACAGGCTCAGCTCCTGTTCGGCCAGCACCGTCGGTTGGTGCGGGTAATCATCATCATCTTGCTCAGGCAGTACCCAGTGGCGTTCAGTCTGCTCCCCTTGGTGCAAACGTTCCAGGTGGTGTGCGACAACCGCAGAGGGCCCCGATCCCTGCCAAGGGAGGTGTGCAATCTGCTGGAGCCGCTACCAATGGTCAGCAGGTACCAAGAATGTCTGCCGAACAATTACAGCACATGTATCAGTTGGAAAGACATCGACAGGTGTTACGACAACAGCAGGCTGCTGCTGTTGTGGCTGCTAATGGCGGTGGTGCCGCTGGTGGAGCAGTAGCGGCAGGAGTTGCTGGTGGTGGTGCCAATCCAGCAGTAGCTTCAGGATCTCCCATTACGAGTAGCCCTGTAATGTCACAATCGCCAGTCGCATCTTCACCTTCTCCTGCTCCGCCGACTACTCAAGTGACACCTCTATTGAGTCAGCAACATATCACCAATCTAGTCAACTCGCTAGCGGCACAGCATCCTAATATGACTCCAGAGCAGGTCACGAAGCTTGCACATGCCCAGATCCAGCGGTACTTGTTACAGCAGAAACAGATTCAGCAACAACAACAGCATCAGCAGAGATTAGTTCAGCAGCAGCAGAACCAGCAGCGTTTCGTGGCTGCTGCTCAACAGCAACAACAACAACAACAACAACAGCAAGGGCTGAACCAAAGACAAATGCCTGCTCAAGTGCCTGGCAGAGTTGGGACTGCAAATGGCATCCAGGCACCTACTATGGCTACTGCCCGCAATGTTGGTAGTACTACTGCTGCTGCTGCTGCGTCGCCGACTATGAACAATGTCCGTCTGACAGGTGGAGTTGCGTCTCCCATGATGTCGTCGCCGACATTAGCGAATGCTGCTACGGCTGGTACAGTCAACTCGGCTGCTTCTTCTCCTACAATTGGAGGCAATGCTCGACTTGTCGGTGCGGTTCCTAGTCCACAGCACGTTCAAGCGGCCATGTATGCCAGACAAACACAATCTCAAGCCCAAGCACAGGCTCAGATGCAAGCACATGCTCAACAGATCCGCCAGAGTCCACAGATCACGCCTGCTCAGCAGCAGCAAATGATGGCCCAGGCCATTCGACAACAGCAGCAACAACAACAACAGCAGCTCCAGAATGCTCGTCAAGCGTCTGCCTCTCAGCAACAGCAGCAACGCCATCCAAACCCATCGGTGCCACCGAAGTAAAGCATCCAATGGACGCATCCGATGGACTATTTATGTTATGAACTCTTATATTTAATGTAAATGACTCTGTCGCTTTGCTTTGCTATATTGGCATCTACCAATCGGCAGTTAGGTTGAGTCAGGTCGACTCGTTGACTATGGCTTATTTATATATTTATTATGACATATATTAAACAGTGATACTATCAATGGTGCCACTCAACTCCTTGTTCTGTGAGCCAATTACAAACATTACTTTCCACTTGAGCTTTAACTTGGACGAACCCGGTTCTGAGGGTTGACTAAAAGTAAGTCTGATGTTTTGAGTGACGCCTCGTTTACTGCCCGGAGCCAACTGACTGCCAGATTGGGGCTCCATCTTCAACTGTTGGGATCGCGGAGCCGCCAGCTGGAAATTGAGATCAGAAATGCTCTGAATGGGCGATTTGTTCGAGAATATAGCTTGAATAACAACCGATGTGGCCGACTCGCGTTGAACTTCGAAATTGATATTGACAGTCGACGAATCGACAATCGACACGTCATGTATAGGGTACGTAGTGTTGTTAGTCGATTGAGCAACTGGGGCAGATTCAAAGTTGGTCCAATCAGAGTCGTCTAGTAGCGACGAAGTACGGGAATGAGTGTTGGGGGTCGAATTTCCCACCGAACCAGTCAGCAGCGTCGAAGCAATAGTCGCAGTGCCAGTTGTCAAACTTGGAGTCGACGCTCCGCTGACACTGGTACCACTGTACATACTGGCAGTCCCGAAATCTCCAATTAGCGAAGGTACTGCCAACGAGGGTTGTGATATTGTGGAAGCTGGAGGGGTGGGCGTAGATACACCAAGGGAAATATTACCGCCCTGTCCAAATCCACTGCCACCAAATGAAAGACTGTCAAAAGCTCCTAATAGATCCTCGCCAGCACTACTAGTAGTTGTGGTAGCACCCTCACGAGCCGTGTTATTATCGTCATCATCGTCAATATCAATTAGCGATTCAATAAGAGCCGCTTTATTTGTAACATTGCGCTTCTTTCTACCTTCTTCACTGCCAGGAATAGGCTGAATGACTACGTTAGCGGCTTTGTCAAAATCACCAGTCTTTAAAGAGTCATATTTCTCAATTAGTGACTGGATATAGTCATTAAGAGCCAACAATTTAGTAACTGCTTCTTCGTCTTCTTCTCCTTCCTGATCAATCATTTTCTGGATCTTGGGACGGGCCGTTTTCAAAGCACTAATCAAATCGGAAAACACATCGTCTCCATCATCGGGAACGGTTTTTTCTGCCTGGTGGTGTTCGAGCATTTCTTCGAGAATCTCTGCCTTGCGACGAAGCTTATCCAAGTCCTTGGCAGCCTTGGCTCTATAATCTGTTTTATTTTCTCGAAACCCGGCCATTACCGACATCAAACGGTTTGCTTCCTGTAAATCCGCTGGAGTGCCTCTACGAATCAATTCCTGCAATTTGGCAGATTGGGCCTCTCGCTCCTCTTGCTCCATTTCCTGAGCAGATCTCAAACTATCCGAAGGATTTAAAACTGCTGCATCATCCCTATTGATCTCGGGGAAGATATATCCCTTATAACTTAACAAACGATGCATGTCTCGTACGTAGCCCAAATCATCCTTGTATCTACTGGTACGACAAATGGTCTGACGCCATTCCTCAATGGCCTCTAAAATGAGCATCTGAGTCTTTGTGTATGCTACTGGTGGCTTTTCTGGGAACCGTTTGACCAACTCGTTGAGAAACTCCTTTCTGGAAATCTGTAGTTGGAATGGATATCCACAGTTCTTGACACAAATGTCCAGTACTGCCATTGCCAATATCGACACCTGTGGAGTTCTGCTATTAATCAGCTTGACAATTTCCACAGCGGCTTCTCTTGGAGCAGTACCCTTTTTCTGGTTTATCAAGTCGGCAATTTCCAAATTCATAGCCAGATCTGGCTCTGGCAGCGTCGGACGGCATGCTCGGTCTACAGGGGTCGGTTAGTTAAGCGTAACTCGGCTTTTTCCCTCGTTCTCCGACTCACCAATCATCGAGATCAATCGAGCAGTGGCTGTAGGTGCAGCACGAGGGTACGACGAGCCCGACGAGCCCGTGGATCCTAGTACCACCGCTGGCTCTAGAGCATCGTCGGTGCGGTATCGGTCGGTATACGACGAACCGGCGCCACGAGGGGTCTCCGAGTCGAAATAGCGGTTAGTGGACATTGGTTCGATTTTCCGTCTCCCTTTAAACCAGCCAAATGGAAATACAAAGTAGCTTGAGCAATGGATTGAATGCGGTAGTGGTGATATCTGTCAGACGGTGAGTGTCGTGAAGCAGCTGCTGCGCTCCTCTTGTATCCTATCGGCCTTCATGCATTCGCTGTTCGTGGAGGTGAGCGCCGTACGCGTGCGATGCATGAGCATCAGCATCTGGGTTTAACGGTCTGATAACGTAGATTCACATTATCGAGAGTACGGGAATTGTATGAGTGTATGGGCGATGCAGGAACATTGGATGAGCCCGCTTGACGACGAAACCCCACTATATCAATAAACGGTGGTGCCTCGTTCTATGGACGACTCAGACAGTCAGTACTAGTAACCACGATTAGATAGGGTCAAGGGTCTCGTACCGAATAAGATTCAAACAAACATACACGTAATTTCACATCTTTATGGCATTAATATATATCAACATCAGATATGGACAACAAGAAAAAAAACACATTGCACAGGATATTTCACAGATTGAATTAAATGTCAGGAGATAGTAGGATCAAAAATAATAATAATAATAGTGCTGACCAGGAAGCAGAGGCAAGGGCAAACACCACCAGATATGAATCGTCTTCTCCAGAGCTCGTGAGCCTTGAAGAGATTCGCAGATTGCAAGAGGAGGACCACAGACTGTTGGTGGAAGCGCGAGGTGATGCTGATGAGATTGACCAACAGGATAGAAATGAAGACCGACTGCATGTGTCCAATAGCGTGTCGGATGGCGAAGATGAAGATATCTTTGGCATCTCAAGACTTGCTTCGGAATTCACCCAGCTAATGGCCAATATATCACAACGTGTTTGTGATTTATCTGAAACTGCAAGGGAAACGGTCGCTTCAAACCATCAGCAGTTGCTCCACAAAGAAATAGCAAATGCCGATAGCCAAATGGCTGAATTGAAATCCATTCTATCCGAATGTGATGATCTAGAAGCCGAGTTGCTGAAAATCCGCCAGATTGGCGAGATTGCAAAGACGTTTAAAGACCGAATGCTTTCAATTGAAAAGCAACTAGTAGCGAGCTCCTCCCCCGCCGCCGCCTGAATCTCGTGTTTTGGTGTGATCTTTCCGCTTCTTCTTAGAACGGCTCGGTTCATGGTGATGATTATGATTATGATGATGATGGTTGTTTGAAGTATGCCGCGCTCTTGAACTGACTAAACTGGCTCCCGATTTCGACCGACTTAGTGGCGTATCAGCAGTTATCGCCAACGCATTTTCATGATATATCTGGTCAAGTCCTGCTTGATTGCTGCTGCTGCTGCTGCGGTTGTTGTCATCATACTGATCTCGGTCTGGCGGGCGTGAAGGGTTCTTTTGACTGCTTGAACCGAATGAGTGAGCTGAGTTAGTTGGACTGCCACTCGCGGTGGTTTCCGGCAGTTTGGTCCCTCCTGGCTCGTTATCGGCCGCTTCAGAAGCCGGCAGCTGGTTACTAGAACCATCTGTCCTAATGACCCTAAAACTACTGGTACCAGATTTTTCTTGATTGGCCACTGCTTGTACCCATAGCTCCAAGGTCTTTTTCTGTTTTCGTTTTCTTTTTGGATATGGTTTAGTCATGTCTGGGCCTCGCATTTCCACCCCCCTCCACTCCATTAATAGAGCCTGGTACCTCTCATCGTGGTGTTGAATGACAACTTGTTTAATCAATGACCATGCTTGTTCTCTATCATCATGATTACTTTGCCAGCTATGAATGGCGCTTACGAAATCGGTTATATGAGTGAATTCGGCTAGCAGCTCGCGATCTTTATTAAGCCGAAGATCGCAAGCAATTGCTGATATCCCCTCACTTAATCGTATATGTCGCTTGGTAGCTGAACTAAATATCTTAATATCGTGGGCAAATGCAAAAAAGGATAGTCGTTCTAAATGTCGTGCTATGATTATCCGTCCTATATAGAGTTGTGTCAGGCTCTTCAAGTCTTCATTGGCTCGTTTCCTCCTTTCCAGGCACTGCGTCAACTGATTCTTCATATGATTGATGTCACCATTGATTGTTTCAGACAGAAGCCATGATATCCGGTATACTGCTTCCTCCAGCTTGCTATTGTTGTGATGCCGCATTTGTGCTGTGGTGGGACCGTACAGACAGCAGTTTTCTCAAACTATTCACCACGCTTGTCTATAGAAAAGACCTCATAAATTCATATATATATATTACGGTGCCCGGTCTTAATAGTGTCTCTCTTTCTGGGTTGGTGCTTAGAGCATGTAGTATGTATGCTTCCTCTTATTCTCAATTTCTCGCTAGGGTACCTATGCGTTTGATTATGCGACCAACAACGATTTGTCCGCCTCCTCTAGAACTGGTCTGTGCTCTCGTACTGCTGTTGGGGGATAGCAGCAGCAGCCTTGTTGCTTTATGAATATCCAGATTTATGATAGCCAATATAGGCTGGGTTGTCACGGCACACATACTGGTTGTGATTAACATTAGTTTATTCGTTATCGTAAGTCATACAACAAAAAAAAGTTACAAAATCATTATATCTGCTCATTCAATGCGTTGTCGATTTTTTCTCCACTCCTTTCGAATGTCTGTCAAGTACGCTTTCTTTTGTAATTGACCATCTCGCTCTTCATACCTCTTTTTAATACGAATGGCAGAAATGATCAAGAATGCCACTGACCTCAGCTTGGGTCGTGTGCGAGACGTATGGTCATAATCTGGATAGATTCCCATTGTTTGCAGGATAGCCAGGTCGGCTCTGTTGCACGCCTGATAGCTTGCAATCTGAAGCATGAAAAATCTTTTCATAAACTGCAAATCATAGCGATAATGCGATTCTCGATCAGCCACGTCCTTGAGATATTTCATCTGAACAAGCATCCCTTTGAGCTCTTCCTGATGGGCCTTAGATTGTGGCACACTGACAGCGGATTGAGCACCAGCAGCACTAACAGCGGAAAGCTTCTGTCTAAGTTTTGCTGCATAGTTTTTGTACCGTTCGACTTGGGCTTGCATGGATTGTTCGTTTATTCGTAATTTTTGGATTTCCCGGGCATATTCTTTGCATTTCTGGATATACTTTGAATTGGCAGACATTGACTGATGTTGAAGGAAGGACTGAGAAATATCGTATCTGGAGTCGGAAAGTTTTGATTTCAGTTTCGAGCACGTGTCGTTGACAGCATTGAATCGCATCTTGAGCTTGTCATATTTGATTTCCAGCATCTCAAGCTTGTTGTCAAGGGTATTTTTGGATACCTCTAAACCTTCTTTTTCGCTAGTGAGCTTCAAAAGCTCGGATTGGACTTCACGAAAGTCGGATTCGGATTTCAGTCGATTCTGTCGCTCGTTATTGTTGACTTGTCTTAATGCACTCAGGGTGTTTTCCAGCGTACTTTGTGCTACCCTTAATTGATTAAGCTTGTTCTCCAGTTCATTTTTTGAATCTGTCATGACCATCAATTGATGCTGTGATGACATTATGTCGTCCTCTTTATCCTGAAGCTCAGCTTGTAGTAGTTTGTAGGATTTTTCTTTTTCCTCTAATCGGTTTATGTCTGCTTTTAGGCTGGCTACTGTAGTCTGTAGCTGGGTTATTTCAAGCTCTAATGACTTTTTCATATGGTCATGTTTGGACTTTTCTATGGCCACCGCTTCCTGGATGCTAGATTTATCTTTTAGAAGATTTGTCTGTTGCTCTTCATAGGTTGAACGAAGTCGTTCCAGGCTCTGGATCTTTTCCTCTAGGTACACCTTCTCTTGTGCCCATTGAGTGGATCTGCGATTAAGTTCTTGGTCCTTTTGCCTGACTTCATTTCGGACTTCCATCAGGTCTTCAGAATGGGTTTTATCCATAATCGATTCGTTGGCCTGTCGGTTGAGTCTTTCGACCCTCGCTTGTGATTCATGCAGCTTCTGTTCAAAGTAGTCTCTCTCTTTTTTGTAGTTTTCAGAGTCTGCGCTGCTTCGAGCCATTAGAATTTTCAGCGACTCGAGTTCGCCGCTGACTGAGGAATGCTGATTTTTGAGATTCAATAGTTCGGTGCGTAGAACTTCGCGTTCATTCTCCAGAGTCGAGATGATGGATTTTTTGGACTGTAGTTCTAACTTGAGCATATGAGAGTCTTTAGTGTCCTGTTCTTCGAGCCTGTTTTTGTCTGCCTTTAAGTCCTGTATAAGGTCTTCGAGATGGCTGAGCTTGGAAGAATATCTGACAACTTCTTGCTGGGCAGTTTCTACTAGGTTGTCCTTTTCCTTGATACCAGTCTCGAGTTGGCTATTCAGTTTTTGAAGGTTGGAAAGGTCTAGATGTAACTGTTTGTTGGCTGAGCAAAGATTTGCAGCTTCTTCTTTGGCTCGCTCCTCTTTCTGAGTCGGACCATCGTCGCCTTCAAGCTCTTCTCGTAACTTGATATTATCATCTTCTAAAGCATCTCTTTGCTTGTTTAGCTGACAATTCTGATGATGCAGATTTTCGATTACGTCGCGAAGTTGTTGTAGTTGATCCTCGTCGTCGTCTGTAGAGGCGTCTCGGGGCTCTTTTGAATTAATCTCCTCTTCGAGCTGTAGCTTTTCTCTCTCTAGTTCGTCGATTCGATCATCTTTATCATCAATGGCATTTCTTAGTTTGCGTATTTCGTCGTCCATTTCCTCTAGCTTATCGTTCAACTCTGAGATTTGCTGGTTTTTTAGTAACACTCTTGAGGAAGCCTCTTCAGCCGAATCATTACCTCGAGATAACTTTTCCCTCTCACTATGCTCGAGCTTTTCCTTTAACGAGTCCATATCACTCTTGTACTTTATGATCTCCTGCCTTAGATCGGCATTTTGCATTGCTACCTCGTGGACATTTTCTGGGGTGCTCTGCTCGAGAATACTAATACGAAGTTGTAAGTCGAATATGAGGTTTTTCTGGTAATTGATGACCTCTTCCTGTTCTTTGAGTGGGATTGAAGATTCTCCCAGTAGTATGTTGCCCTTTCCCTTTTTGTTATTTGCCTGGAGAGCAGCTTCGATTCCAAGATCTTTTTTCTTGGAACTGTACAGTCCAGTTCGGTCAAAGCTTTCCATGCTGACCGAGTCTTGGTAGTCGAACAATAAAGGATCTGGCTTTTTGACGTGCGCCGAGTCAGGAGCAGCATGTCTCGGGTGATTGGTATTGATAGGCTTGAGGACGGTTCGTAATAAAGGAGTGAATTCGGTCTCACGAGCACCAGTGGATTTTTGTTTAGTAGTTGAAGACGACTGTGAGGAGGAGCCTGGAGTGGCCAGTAGCTTTGGATGTCGAGGCTTGTTATTACTGCTGAGCCTGGTTCCATCGAGCGCTGTCATTCTAGGAACCGAAGGAGTGGAATCCAAAGTGGTATCATTCAAGTAGAATTTGCCGTTTGACGCTGGGCCTCCTCCCCCACCGCCTCGTGGGTTCTGGGAAGAGTACATTTCGCGTCCGTTAATGAGCGTGATAGGGGAAACTGAGACGAGAAACGCGTGTGAACCGTGATCGTCGTCTCTGTTGTCTATTGTTTACAATTTCCCAATAAATATACATGCGGTTTAGGGCACGTCAGCCGCGCGCGACCCTGCAGCTCGAGAAGAGTCCCCCCGCACCCCGCACCC
>JAJMIG010000028.1:0-73389 GCA_030583365.1 Sugiyamaella japonica
AAGGGGGGAGTGGGGGGGCTCTGCCTCCGGCGGCTGGGCGCTGCCCAGACCCGAGGCTCGCTCCGCTCGAGCTGGGTTTCGAAAAGCGGAGAGGGAGGTGGGACAGACACGACTCGGGTCGCTGACGGTTCCTCTGACCGATCCGCTCGCAGCGACTGTCGCTGCCTGCTGATGCTGTCGCTGCCCACCGGCCCACCAGCCCACCAGCCCACTTGGCTTTGCCGTCCCGCGTCCCGCGTCCCGCGCGTCCCGCCGCCAAGCCTGCAGTTTGCAGGCCCCGCGCCGCTCTCCCAACGGTGGTCTGCCTGCCGACGCGGGGTAGCGGAATCGCGGCCCTGTTCTGCGTCCCTGCTCAGGGCTCCTGGCGGGTAAATGGCGCCGGCCAAGGGGGCCTGGCACGCCTCCGGCGGCTGGGCGCTGCCCAGACCCGTGGCTCCGCTTCGCGGAGAGCTCTGTGTTTGGCTTGTCGGAGCGCGCGACCTGTCAGGCTCTGCACTCCATCGCGGGCCCAGGGGTTGGGCGAGGAGTGCGCTTATAGCCAGGGGTACCTCTCAAAGCGAGCGCTGCGAGCCCAACGGGTCTGGGCAGCGCCCAGCCGCCGGAGGCAAAGTGCGCGAGCGGCAAAAGAACCGGGATCTCCGTGAAGTAGCGTCCAACTGGGCAGGCAAGCAAAAGAAAAAGACGCACTGGACCTGTCCCGAAACAGAAACAGAAACAGAAACAGCAAAAGCAAGTAGGTCTCGGAATAAGAACCTTCACAAGCCAGCCGGTGCAGAAACGCCAGAGGCAGCACCACCCGCTCGCCGATCCTGCCTGCCCAACTCTCATTCGCCGGTGCTGGGCTGTCAGCGCCGCAAACGCCACGTTACACGCGGCGTTGTTGGAAGTTTTAATGGCACATGACAAAGATACGAGACAGAACGAGACCAAGGAAATTTATCTAGGAGATCAATTCGACTATCTCTCGATCGACTGCGATCTGGTTGAGAAGAATCACGCAGTGCATGTAGCGTATAGAAATACAGTAAGAAAATCGCGAGATCCGGGCCGGAAGTGAGGTTCAGGGGACGGTTATCAGGCGTCACGCCAGCTGGAAATCACACCAGAATAGTAATCAAGTATCATATTCAGGTAAGTGATTGATAGCTTTGGAGGTGATTTTCACATGCTGGTGACTGGAGTGTGGGGGGCGCGCGGGTAGGTGGCTCGAAGCCGTAGTCAGCGCACGGTGAGCAAGCTCAACTACGCTCTCATCTCCTCTCCGCACGCTCAAGCTCAGGTTCAAGCTCAGGTTCATGTATATCAGCTAACTCACCCCAACCGCTGTCTGGTCGATAGTAATTTTTCCGGTTTTTTTTTTTTTGTTGTCCCAGGCCACCACCACGCTTAATGCTGGTTTGTAGTCCGTAGGGGCGGCCTTCGATTAGAAATGGCCTGTCAAGCATTGATTATCGGTGACGAAAACATTCGACGCACAGACGATTGTCTAACATGGAACAACTGGCAACTCGGAAAGAACAAAAGTTCCTCAAGCAGGTCGTCGCATGCCAGTAGAATTTGTTTTTCTTTTGTGTGCTAGATTGGCTATTGTTAGATTAGTTGCTTTTTCGAAAGATACGAGTTAGACGAGGGTAGACATAAAGAGGGACAGAGAAGAGGTAGCGAAGAGGTAGCGAAGAGGGAGCGTAAAGAGAAATGAAGGATAGACTAACGGCAGCAGAGGGTAACAAATGGGGTTGCCAGTGTCTCAATCTATACATATAGATACCTGTCCCGCTCTCCCTGCGTACGTACCGCTGTGCGGTCTGCGGTCTGCGGTCTGCGGCTGCTATCCGCAGCACACGGATTTGTTTTTCCGTGCTCGTCTCAGGTCCGAAAAGTCTATTTTTTTCTTTTCTCCTTTCAGTGACGGATTTTATTTCTCCTTTCAAATTTTGTTTTTGATTTTTTTGCTTTCAAGTTGGTTTGCTTTTTTTTTCCGGGCTCTCTCACTGGGGTTTTGTTTTTCCAGATTTTGTTTTTACCTTGTTTTTTCTCTCCCTCAACTCTCGCTTATTGTTTTTGTGTGGCTAATTATTATTGGTATCGACTTGGTAGTTTGTTTGCGGATATCACAATAACCGTTCACCAATACATATATATATGAATGACAACCACTTGTAGGATGATTAAAGTCTAGAGAAAGGTAAACGGCGACAGACGAGACGAGATTAGAAAGAGAGAGAGAGAGAGAAGGGGGACTACCGAAAAAAAAAGTCACTGCCAGCTAAGGAGTAGGTACGCACCCGAATAGTTTGTACAATTGTACATTATTGAATCCTTGTTGGCCCATCTTAGAATCAACACCGACACACTGGCCCCAGTTCGTGCTACTCCCTATCCCCTCCATCCCTCACCTGCCGTTTCCTTGGCTTGTACATCCCATTTCAATCCGGGGAGTACATCTCATATCATGCCTCGGACTGATAAATCAATATCAAGTAATACCCTCGATAACAAGAACATTCTCCCCAAGTCGTATCAACATGTTATGACTTCTAGCCAGACGCCACCTCCGCAACAGCAGTTACAGCCACAATCGCAGACCCAACCACAGACCACGGGGGGAGCCCTTTGTATATGTGCAGCAAGCACCCGGCGAGTCCCAAGACCTCGAAACGCATTCATTCTCTTCAGACAACATCATCATTCGTTGGTGGTCCAGGACCACCCTGGAAGAAGTAATCCCGAGATTTCCAAAATCATTGGTGAACAATGGAGAACCTTACCACAAGAGGAAAAGGATTTCTGGGTGCGCCTGGGCGACGAGGAAAAAAAAGCCCATCTTCAAAGGTTTCCCGACTATCGCTATCAACCAAGAAGGTCTTCAAAAAGAGGAGGTTCTGCTAGCGGCAGTAGTACTCCCAACGGAGCGGGTCTTGGACAGATTGGTGAAGCCACTATTTGTCCCACCTGTAAAGGTCTAATAGTGACTGGTCCTTCACTATCTTCTAATAGTGGTGGTGTTCCTAATCCCAACATTCCGTTGGATTTTAACATTTACTCTCCTGCTACTGCTCCAGCTTCTTCGCCCTCGGTTTCTTCCTCGGCGATGCCTTCTCCTCCATTGAGTGTGTCTTTCCACCATCAGGACGGCTACCCACAGCCGCCAACAATCAAGACGCAGCCTCCTACGTCTCCATCCCAGCATCATCCACAACAGCAGCGGCGTGTATCGCTGCCACCACACTCGTTACCACGCCAGCCACAGCATCAGCTTCCTTCGCCAGTTCTGCCGCCCCCACTCCAATCGACCTCGTCTTCACCACGACAGCTGCCGCCTTTACATCAACTACAGCCACAACCACCACCTCCAGCGCCACCTCACACTTTTTCATACCCACCACCACCACCACCTCCTCCTCCTCCTCAACCACAACAACCTCATAATACCGAATCACATATTCCCATTTCTAATGTCATGGCCCCGCATCGAGCGTCTGCTCCTCACACCACCTCCAACTACCGAACCTTACTTCTCAGCCAACAGAACGGCCCCAGGCATCAGTCGGTGCCTGAAACGTTTCTCTTGCACCCGGCTCCCACGACCAACACTACTACTACCACCACCATTACAAGCTCATCGTTTCCGGAAACCAATCAACCGCCCTCTTCAGCACTTTCCAGTGGAGCTGGTCCTCTACCTCGAATCGTTCCCCGTCCCCAAGACGACGATATTGCCAGATCACCGATTACCGTGGGTATTGACAATAAGCCACGTTCTGTATCATCCCCAGCACCTCAGCGTATATTGGCTCTGGCTGAAGCTCCAAGACACAGTAGTCTTGATCACAGACTTTTGTCGCCTCCGTCTTGGAAATACCCCCCGCCTCCACCTGCGGCTCCAGCTACCCACAGTCTAACTTTGCCTCCTCCTTTTCAATCTTCGACTGCTCCGCCCTCGCTGAGCAATGGTTCCGGTTCATATCAAGCTCCTCATCCTCACCGACCTCCAGGCGGTTGGTTAAGACCATCAACGCAAAACATTAGTAGTGACGGTGATAGCATTGCCAGCAGTTACCATGCTGGACATCATCATAATCCACAGGCTGGCCCTGTAAGCGCATTGGCAGAAGAAGAAAGTGCTTTCAAAAGAAGACGAACTTCATCGCATTATGATCCTCTGGGATCAGGACCATCTCATCATTTTCATCTCACCACCACATCCACATCCACCAGTCCTAAAGCTAACTTTCCTCAACCTTCTCACACGCCTGTTATAAACTCTAGCGATTCATTTGGCATTCGAGAAAAAGCAGATGTGCTATCAACCATTTGTGAACCGCCTAGAATCGAACAAGTCGAACGTCGAGGACGGATCGTGGCTGTAGAGGGCAGAAACGGCGAATTGGTCAGGACCGTGACGAATCAGCTGGGCAATCGACTGGAAGGATCCATTTGTAAATATGCATCGACTTTTTTCGAGCAGAAGCCGTATTTTGTTAGCTCCTTGTCGGCAGTTAATATGTTTAAAATCTCCTGTTTGTATCAGTTGGTGTCGGAGCTCAATCTGTCTTGCCACAATTATGGGATTGTTGGTGGATATCTGATGACCGTGGCCGATGAGCTTGCTGAGCAGCAGGGCCCTCTAGCAGGGGTGTCGGAACATGCCGTGTCTAGCCTGACTAGCCGTCACCGCTGGATGACCAATGTTGGCATTTTACGAGGTCTTCCGGGTCCCGACTATCTCATTTTTGTGGAAGAGGACAATGAGGGCAGTGCTTCTAATGTATCGACGAGCATGCTGAATGGCGGGTCCAAGATGATTCTCGTTACGCTTGGAACAGTGCGGACTAACGAAGTTGTCGATAGAACCGTTGACATTATGATTAGCGAGATAACTGGCAAAGGCGGGTAGGATTTTACTTGTATCACTAGTTTCTTTGACGACTTTACGACTTTGTGTAACATTTATGTATAATAATGTATTGATATCTTTCGTGTGCTCATATATAGCGATAGCGATAGCGATAGCGATAGCGATAGCGATACCGACTACCAGAACTTGCTTACAATCACCAGCAGAATCAGAATGACGAGAATAGTAATAATGGCAATCGTTATAATTCGATTCGTGGCCATTCTATTTGTTAGACAACCACACACTTCGGCAGCTTCTCCGCGAAGCGGAGACAAACGGGTCTGGGCAGCGCCCAGCCACCGGAGGTGATGACGGCCGGTCAAGCGTTCAACAAACTCACCTTCGGGCCATTCCGCGTAGCGTGCGGATACTTTTGTCGACGTAGCCGTCGGCCTCGAGGAGCACGTTGCGCGAGTTGGTTATCTGTTCGCGCTGGCCGCGCAGGTCGCTTAGGATGTTGGCGCCAATGGATTCGGTCTCGTTAGCGACTCGCTGAGAATCCCGCAGTCGCTGGGTGGATCTGTCGAGGCTGGCCTGTCCAGATAGCAGTTGCTGGCGCTGGTCTAGAGGGATATTATCTGGAGAAGCGGCGTTGAGTCTGTCGCCAAACAGAGCTCGGCGGTCAGAGTTCTCGGACAGTTTTCTTAGCTGTTTTTTGGCGGATTCCACGTTGGACTGGTACTCGCGTAGTTTGGAATTGAACTGGCCACGTTTGGCTGACGGGATATTCTGTACTTCAATAGCCATTTGATCGATCTGCTCGGTTAGGAAGTGAAGTGGGTCACGGTATCAAACGACGGGGGACACTAGCAGCAGCAGCTCGCGAAGCGAGCACAACGGGTCCGGGCAGCGCCCGGCCGCCGGAGGCGTGCAGGGGGGAGAGCAGAGGGGGCTAACTTACGATCTCATACGCTTCCTCGACGGCGCGCTCAGCGGCCTTGATGGCCGGTTTCTGTTGCTCGACGGTCAGATTAGGGATGTCTTCTAGTTTCTGGGAGATTTCGCTGTACGCGAGCAGGAAGTCGCTGTCGTAGCTGGCAAACAGCTCAGTGCCAGCTGCAGTGTCGAGTGGCGTTGTCATTGCAATATAGGGAATATAAGTAGAACTTAGTTGGGGGCAGACGGAGAGTAAAACGAAACGGAAGTGGACAGAAATGAAAGCGGAATAAGTTGTGTTTTACGGGTGGTGGTGGTGAGGTTGGCTTCGCATCTTCACCAGTTTCTCAGGATCAAGTGCTATTAGCGACAGCCTTGATAAGGTCAGCCGTGTGTAGGTGAACGGTGAGTAGATGTTCGGGGGAAAGATATGGACGGTTCTATTGTTGCAGGAGGAGAGGAGATTATAGAAAATAGAGAGTGTATTGATTTGAAGTGAATGGAGTGTGAATGGAGTGTGAATGGAGTGTGAATGGAGTGTGAATGGAGTGTGAATGATAGGAGAATGATAGGGGAATGGCAGTGAATGATAGGTCAATGACAGGCAAAGGGGTAAACTATATGCTATGTACTACCAATGAATTCCTGATAACCCGTTGGCACATCCTATCGTCTCCCCATCATCTCCTGTGACTGTGACTTGATTGTAAAGTTATATCACAACATTATCTATCTGTCTAAAGTTCTATCACATGTCTGTGCCATCAGAGCACCCAGCCAGCAGCCTGTATGACATGATCCATATCGTTTTTCGTAACAATTCGACAGTTCAAATACTCAATAGCTAAGATACTCAGCTCAGATACTCGGTTCAACAATTCAAATCCTCGAGGGCTCTCTCCCTATAACTATCCATTATTGACTGGCACACCTCGGCCATTTCCCCAGATTTTACCATCCATCTTTCCATCTTCAACCATTTACAATGTCACTTACCGATCTAACACCGGCTATTAATAACATTGTTCGCGAGCTGAGAGATACTTCACTCGCCAACAGTCCCACTTCGGCCGATACAGCTCGACTGCGAAGAGCCCTTATTGCCAGATCCATCCAGTATCTACCCTCGCTTAGGAACGAGCAGAATATTCCGTTGGTGGTCTTGGAGATTCTTTGTAGTCCCTCATTGGCACTGCCTGACCTGGTTTCTACCGAATACTTGATTGATGGGTTAAGATCCGCTATTACGAGAAAATATGCCATCACTGATCCCACCATCCCTCCTAAAGAGTGGACCGGTTATTTGGTGACTTGTGTTATCGAGTCTCTGACTAGTCAGCGAGCGCTATGGAGAGCATTGCCATTGTTATCAGCATTAATCCAAGCGTCAAAATATTCAATTTTATCATCAGACCAACATACCACCTCTTCCTTATATACGCCGAAATCCCACCATGTTTCATTCCAGCAGCATCTGTACGTTAAGATTTTCAATCAGATCATCACCCTGCCTCTTCGAAATAGCAACGACTACAGAGACTATGTTGGCATTATCAACATGGCTCTTGTAAGCTTGGCAAAATGCAAATGGTGTCTTGACGACGACGCTTATGCTGGCATCGCCCATTCACAGACCATCTTACGTACTCTGAACTTGATCTATTTATACCAAGATACCAAAGTGTTGAGAAAACTAGTGACAAATGAATCTGAAACTATTGATCCTTCCAATGTTACCTATAACCTATTAGGGGGCTTTTCGCAGATTGTACGTCAGTCTATCGAGACCAACTACCATAAAAATCTCACCTTCAATGATCTCGATCAAGCGTTGAATCAAATCAATATATTCACACATGAATTGAGCCGTCAATGGTTACGACTGAAGAACAATGGCTCTCCAGACCTCCTGTGGCCAATTCTAAAAGAGTTTATATTTGCCATCTCCTTACAGTTACAGGGATTTGCTGGATTGATACTGCATGTAAATAAACCAGCGGTATTCTCCTCTTCCTACCTGAGTAGTAGGGTTCTAGCCAGTTTGTCACCAGTATACTTTATCCTCGAAAAGATTGGATCCACAAGCTTTGAGCCTTTTAATTTCACGTATAACGTGTGCATTGACGTTCTTATCATGTCTGATGATACACCTGGTGGTGCTGTTGATTCGCTTATTCGCTCCCTGGCTGGCGCTTGTAATCTAGGAGCTGTTTTGGATAATGAAATGGATAGAGGAAAGGTCATTTTCCTGATTGATTTGTTTGAAAAACTCATTCATTTCACCACATTGGAAACAATCAACGACATCATTTTACCGTATATTGGGGTGTTTCTGGTACCTAGTAAAGATACAGTAGCACAGAAGCTGTTACTACCATTACTAGAGTCCTCTCACTCGGTAATGCTACAGTACCTTCGTCTGAACGCACACACCGTCATGATCAACGATACAATTGTCATGGAATATCTCGATACTCTGTTGTCGCTGTTCCCTTCCCATCTATCATCATCCCAGCTCTTACTTGCATTGAATACAATTGCTCAATCGGTGGCTTCTCCCGGTCGACCAACCAAGCAGCTCACTTATCAGCTGCTTAACAAATTGTACATCAAATGTAAATCAACCATGCCAGGGCTTCCAATAGCCACCTCACGTAGTAAAGAGAACGGGCCACCTACAGTTCGGTCGGTGTTGGTTAGTGGACTAATCCACTGTCTGCCATTATTAGAACCAGGAGACTTTGAAATCTGGCTCAGACGAACTGATGGATTGTTGGTTCACCAGGGTCCTTATTTCTCGCCGTTATTCCAGGCCGAAAATGAATACCTACAAGACGACCTCGAAAAAATGATTTCTGGAGAATTAGATTTATCGTTGGCAGATATTGCAATAAGATGGTGGCATAAAAAGACAAGCCACATCCAGTACAAGATATAGATAAATAAAATAAATATTACATACTCTAACGAACCTCTAAATGGCTCTGTCTTCTTCTTCGGAGTGATTCGTTGACATCAACAGGTAGAACAAGTGGACTTGATGGAGTCAATAGAGTAGCACCGGTAGCGGTGGTGGTACCGGAACCTGCCATAGCACCACTGGTATTAGCATTAGTGGTGGTAGTCGTAGCGGTGGTCGTAACTGGTGGAACTACACCCGTCGTCTTACTACGAGGCCAGAAACTCGGGAGCGGGATCTGCTGACACCGGGGAGAAACACATCGGTCCGTAAACCATTTTCTCAACCTCGCTTCTATGAATTGGCCGATTTTCGGAACATCTTGTAAACGAGACCGAGCTCCAACAAGACTCTTTACACTAAACTCAAGCCTATAATCTGGATCAAACGAGAATGTTAAATATGTCTTTCCATCGTTATCTCCCGTAGCAGCTCCTAATGAGGTAGTCTTCACAGAGGCAGGGGACTTTCGTAATGATACAGATAGAGTACCCGAGAATCGAACTATCGACACAGATAATGATACAGGCAGCACTGCAAACAGTGCTTTGGGGAAGTTCAACAACAGTCTTGTTTCAATTCCCAAAGTGATGGTATCAGTCAAATCCACGTCTATCTGAGCTTCCAGCCCGTCCTGACCTCCTAACTCATTATTATGATACAGTATTTTGCAATTGCTAAAAATCGGGTAATCATCTCCAATATTCAGTTCAGTCACTCGGATCTTGTCAATAAAGTCGGGGATCTTGTCGCCATTCAATATGTCCGTCAGGCTCGTGAGCATGCTATCATTTGCTCTGGCATCTTCACGAAACTGTCCTACCACCTGAGCAATTAGTACCGTGAACCAGTCCACCGACTCGGCTGCGTGAGTTTCAACATTGTAATATGTTTTTTCGAGAATCGTTTGAATCACGTTTTCACTGGCGGTACTATTCGACCCCATCATCACCTTGGCAGCATTTCTCTGGTCTCTTCTGGCAGATGCCGTTACGTATTCTTTTCTCTGTAGGGATGAAGCATCAGCAAATATAAAGAACCGGATATATGCCACAAACACAATCAGAACGCTCAACTGGCCCACCAGTAATCCACAAACAAATGAAACTGCTGGAGACGTGCCCTGAGATGGAGTAATAATTGGAGGAGGGATAGAATAGTCACCACCGCCGCCACCTGTAATTATGCCAGAACCCACTCTTGAAGCAGTTGGAACATCACTGTAAATGTGGGAATTATCAAACATGATAGCAGTCCATATGGGTGGGTGGAGCGAGGTGGAGAGAGGTGGAGAGGTGGAGCGAGGTTCCGATGTTCTTCGAGATTGATATGGGTTAGGAAAGGTTCTCGGAAGGTGACTGACTAAATAGAGTCTGTTACGTGAAGTTATTACGATTACAAGTGAAGTGAAGCACTAGATATACAGAGAGATGACGGTGGGATTTGTCTATCGACAGAATTGTACATTTGCTATAGTAGTTTATCTTATTATTTTGTAATAGTAATCTCTAGGGAGGCCCCCAGCCATGAATATCCAAAACTTAGCAAGATTTACAACCCTCAATCATCCAGTACATCCCGCCATAACCTCTATCTCTTTTTTATTTGTACAATTCATTTATTATAATCAGATACCATGGAATCTTGAACCCATCCTTACTCTTTTAAGATTATCTTCAGTGTGCATAATCCGATAAGGGCAAGGAGACTGAAAAATTTCGAGGTTAAGGGCTTGTCTGGGTAGTAGTAGAGGATCCATCTCATCTTTGATCTCCTCCAGTCTACAAATTATATAGTAAAGAATGGCAAGAAAGAAGTCAGCGGCCAAAAAGGCGGCCCTCCAGGGGGAGGTTCCCACCAAAGTTTCTCGTGAAAACGGAAAAATTCATTCCGACAAAGAAAAGCACAATGTAGACCAAAAAGATGTAGAAGATGAATCCCATGTCGAATCCGATCTCGACTCCTCATATACATCGGAAGAAGAAGACGACTTTGGACAACTGTTGACAGAGGACGTGGACCAGGGCATCCAAAAAGTTCTAGAGACAATCAGAACCAACCCAAAAGCATTACTAGACCCGAAGGTGAAATTCTTTCCTGAAGCAGACGAATCGGCGCATGGCAGCGATGAATCTAGTTCATCAAAGGCAATGTATTTAAAGGACTATCATAGAAAGAATCTTCTTGAAGGAGGATTTGAAGAAGAACAGGAAGAAGATGAAAAGCCATATGCAATCCAGAATCGCGAAGATAGAGCCAAGTTGCTGGCGGAAATCAATAAAGACGAGAGTGATAATGACGACGACGACTTTCTCACCCAGCGAACCGTTCAGAGAACAGTTGAAGCAATTGCCCTACCAGATCCCGAAGAAGATGGTAAAGGGTTCTTAGAAGCGTATACTAATGGCAAAGCATGGATTCCTTCGAATGTTGATAAAAAAACTGGCAGACAAATAGTACCTTCATATGGCGATATCGTGCCTAATGAGGACGATGAAGAGTTTGATGATATTGCCGATGAGTTTGAAACAGCGTATAATTTCAGATACGAGGACCCAAATGCTGCCGAGATTGTCAGCTATGCTCGTAACGAAAGCACTCTGCGGCGTGGTCAGGATAATTCCAGAAAGAGAGCTAGAGAGCAAAAGGCCGAGCAAAGGCGTCAAGAAGAGGCCAAGAGGAAAGCCGAGGTCAATAAACTAAAGAAACGAAAGGTACACGAAGTTGTATCTAAATTCGACAAGCTCAAGGAGATTCTAGACGACGACGAGACAGCTGCCAGGTTTGAGAATATAGATATTCTCGACGGAGATTTCGATGCCTCTGAGTGGGACAAGAGAATGCAACAGGTGTTTGACGATGCCTTTTATTCCAAGAAAGATAAGAAGTTTGCAGGTAACAAGGGTGGAGATGATGAGGAGGAGGTAGAAAACACGAGAGATGGAAACATGGGAGATGAAAATACAGGAGATGAAAACACGAGAGATGCAGACGAGGAACAAGACGGTAACGACCGATTGTCTCGAAAAGACAAACACGAGGTCAAAAAGGAAAAACAGAAACTGCGTCAAGTCGCTGAGCAGTTTGTAGAAGCGAATTTGGATCTCGCATTGGAACAGGAGAACATTGATGCATTACCAGTGAAGTCACAGTTCAAATACAGAGATGTGTCGCCCGATTCTTACGGACTGACGGCTCGGGATATTCTACTGGCAGATGATAAAGACCTCAACGAGTTTGTTGGGCTGAAGAAACTTGCTCCGTTCCGAGACGCGGATCAGAAGAAGCACGATAGAAAAAAGTATGCCAAGAAGCGTAGGCTACGTGAATGGCGCAAAAGCGTGTTTGCGACCGAGGAAGAGCCAGGTGACGATTTATTTGCTGAACTCGTCAAGTCCGGCGAGCCGCCTCGCAAGTCAAAAAAGCCTCGAAAACATTAGCAGATGTATGTGTGTATGTTATAATAAATTATTTATTGGCTATTACCTCGTTAACCAGTCTGTATGTTTCGTTCATTTCGAGTGCCAGTAATCAGCACTACAGAGACAATTAGTAGGTGATATGCCAAGGGAGGATATGATTAGCTGACCTCGTCGGAAGCAAACTTATGAGTCAACACAGCACTGATGTTTCCACCAGCAGAAGGACCAGCTACTGCGATCTTGGAGTTGTTGATATAATAACCCTTCAAACGCATCGTCAACGTAAGCTGGGAAACACACTCAGGAGCCAGTTTGCAATCGATTACCTAATATCCAACCTCCCCCATGATACCAAAGCGTACAAGGCCAACCTTTCCTAAAGGAGTGAAAACTCGAGCTGGAATAGTAGTATCAAAGGATATTCTGCACACAGAGGAATCCGTTCCTTGAATCTGCAACCGCTGATTGGGCACTTCTTTCATTCTGCCACACTCGTTTTGGGAGAAGCGACAGGTGAAGGTGTCGAAACTGCTGGAGTCGTGGAAACAGCAGAAGCGAGATAATCAGTTCTCCAATAAAGCTTATGTTTAAGCACGGCCTGGCGATTAGGATTCGAAGTGTGCATTACGTCGAGGTCTGAGCAGATGTCAGAAGTAGATGAATAAGTCTTTGATGCCGGGATCTGCTTAGAGTTAGTAGTGACTGAGAGTTTATGGTATGCTTTCGCGAAGTCTTCTTAAAAAGAGTTGAGATATTGGTGGCGACCGAACCGAGCTTTACCCCAGTCTTAACCTGGACCTGCTGAGAGTTACTAGTATCAGTGTGATTATTAAATGCCACACCAGAGTCGGAAGGCTTGGCGATGGTGTTGGACACAGACTTTGCTGCGTAGGCGACCGGTGATCTAATCCAACTCATAGCGAAAGCCACTGCACCCACTGAGCTGCTGCTATTCACAGATCCAGCTCCACTTCCCGCTCTTGCACTCCAATTCCACTTTCAATTCCCCGACCGCCGCCCTCTTCCAGCTCCCGGCCCTCCGCGAAGCGGAGCCACGGGTCTGGGCAGCGCCCAGCCGCCGGAGGCAGACCCCCGTCCCGGGAAAGCCCCCGTTCGAGTAGCAGAAGCGTTTCTCGAGAACATTGGTCGACGTATGTTTTAATAAATTATCTATCTAGCGGAAACGCTTTTCAAGAAGCTTATCTGCACCAACTTCTTGATACTCCTTTTTAGAAATCCACAATTGATGGAAAGTTCCTAGACTTGCAAGGATACTTGCGCCAATCCAGGCCGAGAACTTGCGTTCAATGAGATTGCCAGGGGCATGGATCCGGATTTTATAACCCGGCAGCGCTTGTACAAGGTCCTCGTTGACCCGGTCGGTGAATCCCTGGATCAGCGACGTGCCTCCGGTGATGATTATATTGTTGGCAAGATTGGCCCGGATATCGACGTCACAAGCATTGATGGAATCAATAATCATATCTGAGATTCCCGTTGTAGTGAAAGGGCCCTGAGTACGGTCAGTGTAGATGAGGGCATTGAGTTCTTTGGCAGCTGCTGAAGATGCTTGACTGGCAGCAGCAGCAGCAGATTTTGAGGACCGAGTGGTCGGTCCCTTGTCATCGTTATTGGCGCTTGGCTTTTTGTCCGTGTCCTCATCGATGGTTGTGTCCTTTTTCTTGTCGTTAGTGTCTTCTTCTTCATCGGCTTCTTCCGACACCTTTAGGACCTCTTCTCCATCTAACAGGAAATCTCGCGGTTTAAATAATGGTTCGGTGATTCTGAATCTGTCGGCCCCGAACTCGCCACTGGACCCATCAGGGAACTCGAAAACCCGCACCGGGAATGTATCTGGCTCTGCTTGGGAAGCTGCTTCATTAGAAAACGGAGTATCCTGGACCTGTGCCATGGACTCTTTAAATTCTTCAACCAGTCTTGAAACTTGAAACTCATGGAAACTGCCCGTCATTGGTTTGACAACCGATCTTGGAGTATAATTTTTCGCCTTTTCGCCTAGAGCCACCCCAGATTCACGAGCTCCTATAAGATATCTAGGTGTCAAGTCGAAATCGGCCGCACGTAACATTGCCTGGATATGTTTATTAATATAGTTGCCAGCATGATGTGACTTTCTGCTTGTTTTGAACAAGGTCAAGCCGTCTAAAACCGGCGTGACCGACGCGACTTCGGCTCCAATATCAACCACCAGCCCACTCCCCTTGCCAGATGCAAATAATGTACAAACAGGACGTTTGGCGATATAGAAAGCAGGAGTGCCCAGAGATTCAAACGCTATTTCGAGAGCCCTTTTGCGGTTCTCGTCTGTATTCCAGATCTGCTCCGTCACCAACAGCGGTTGTTCCTTGATCTGGGCTCCCAGGATCTCGCCCAGGCCATATCGCCAAAGCTGCTCTGTGGCGTCCCAATCAGATACAATTCCATCTGTCATTGGAGACTGGATTTCCATATCGGCTCTGGCAGCATGCAGATTATTATCACCAAAGTACAAGAATTCTTTGACGGGTTTTGATTTGGAATGAGCATCGGGAAGATGTTCTGGATCGTAATCTGGATTCGCTTTTCTACCGTAATAGGTTGGAATCACGCCCTTGGGAGTATCTTCTCCAGCATACCCAAACCGCGTCGAAGCCGACCCCTGATCAATGACCAGAGCTGCCACTTCGTCTTAAACATCAGTTAGAATTGTAGCATAACATACCTTTTCCTTCTAATATCCCAACTTACCACCTCCATACACAGCCGTAGACGAGGCCATTCTTGTCAATTAAAACACGAAAACTATCTATACTAGGTTCTCGTTCATGTCTGTCTATTCATGTCCAACATCCTGGACAGCCGTGCCAGGGCCGTATTATCGATGCCAGATGCCGCGGTCTGTGGGGCGTGGTGCATTCTCGAGTGGTCGCTGATTGGCTGTCCCGACCGACAGATTCAGAAAAGTCATGAAGCTGCGAATATATATATCACCAGCAATAGCCATTCTGATCCCGACGCGACGCGAGACTTTGACAATGCTTAGAGCTGCAGCGAGGCGTCGAATTGTAGTCCAGCCATTGGCTGCCAGAAGGTTTTCTTTAAAGGTGAGTTTGCGCGACGGATCTGGGCAGCACCCAGTCGCCGGAGGCAGCAGGCCAACCAACACTAACAATCAAGAATCAATCATGGAATGACAAAAAGTCAGAAACACCCATTATTGAAGAAGTAGCACCAGAAGAAAAGAATAAAAGCCATCGGTTTCGTAACTTTATTCTCACGGCTGGTATTTTGCTACCCGCTTTATATGGAGCTGGAATATGGTATTCGCTCAAGGATGACAATTTCCATGACTTTTTTACCGAGTATGTTCCATTGTCGGAGTTGCTGATCAATGATATCGAGGAACGAGGACTACGCAGCAAATTCAGAGACGTTGATATCAATCGAGGCGTCGGAACCACTACCACCAGTACAGACTCGTTTCTGAAAACGCTGCCTGGTAAACTCAATGATCTAAAGGTGAAGATCCGACCTGGATCTTCTGCGGAACCTAAGGAGATTTCTACTGAACAGGCATCTGCTGCCAAGGCGTCTACTGATGCCACCAAGGCGAGGTCTGCTTCGGGAGGTGATAGTAAACGGTCAGATGCCTCTTCTACTAGTACTACTAGTACTACATCTACTGCTGCTACTGCTACCACCACCACTCCTCCTACCGAAAAGAAGCAATCAACACTTCTTCCTCTCATTCGCGTACCTGGAGATATCAACCCTCTGGTTCTTTCGTCGGTGGAAACCCTCAATCAATTCATCCAATCCATCAACACCTCCACTTATAACGAAGAGATTATCAACAAGATCTCGCAAGAAGTGTCGAGACTCAGCCATTCCATTAATGCCTTGAAACAGGACAGTCAGCAACAGATTGCTAAAAGTTTAGAATCTCAAGCCGCCAAATTCGCTGCATTGGGTGAAGCAAGAGCCAATGAGGTCAACGAGGCGTTGGCTGCTCAGGAAGAAAAATGGAGACGCCAATTCCAACAAGAGCAGAGTCGTATTCTCCAATTGTACAATGACCGATTACTCACCGAAGTCGAGGCTACTAAAAATCTCGTCATCTCTCATGCCAATAACCGGATATTGGCCATCCATGCAGAGCGGGAAAAGCATTTTGCTCAGGAAATAGCCCACCGAGTGGAAACTGAACGCGACGGACGATTATCCAGAATCAAAGAACTGGCTGAAAAGGTCCAACAATTAAGCGAGCTCACCGAGGCAACAAGCTCGATCCTCAACGAGTCTGATACTATCAGTCAATATCACATTGCAGTAGGTAGACTGAGCTCGGTGCTTAAATCTGCTTCAGAGCCTGTAGCTCTTGGACCATATATTGAGGAGATCAAGGCTGCTTTCCCCACTGATCCCCTGGTGGAATCGGCTCTGTCCAATATCCCTGAAGATGTATACAACGAAGGGGTGCTTACCACTGCCCAACTGGCGGCCCGACTACGACTGTTGGTTCCCGAGCTTCGTAGAGCGTCGCTGTTGCCTGTCAATGCCGGTGTTGCAGGCCATATTGGATCCTGGATGTTTTCCCAGTTGCTGGCAGAGAAATCTGGCAATCCAGTAGGAGATGACAATGAGAGCATTTTTGCGAGGGCAGAGACGGCGCTCGGTGAAGGACGTGTTGTTGATGCTGTGGCCGAGATCAATTCATTAACTGGATGGCCCAAAAAACTGGCTGCTGATTGGTTAGCGGAAGGACGCAAGAGAAGTGAAGTGGAGTTTCTGGCCCTAGCTTTGGCTGATGAGGGGAAGCTGTGGTCCTTGTCTGTTAAAAAATAGATAGTTGTCTAGATATAAATATAGCATACAAATAACCTGGTGTAGTGGGTCTGAATTATAGTCTCCATTGTGTACCCCATTGTGAGAAACGGCCCTCTATATACATAACGTGCGAAAGTGCGAAATATAAGTAGTAGTTCACCGAGACTGACAGTTGGAAACAACTTTCAGACCCTACAGATGATGAGAAAAATTCAGCATCTACATCTTCTCTTATCGACGAATAGTCTGAGAATAACTCTTTCTGAAAGACTAAAAACCTCTGTTAGACCTTAAAAAAGACGATGCAATAGTGTCAGAGTCCGATGAAGAGATGTATTCTTCATCCAGTTGATAGAGCGTCTCCAGATCTATAGACTGGTCGTCATCATCATCGTCCAAATCACTCGGAATTACAATCACATCACGATCATTATCATTATCATTGCTGTTTCTGTCGTCGTCACGGCTACTGTTGTCTCCATAGTTGCTCGTGTACTTTTCAATATTCAACTCATATTCACTTTGCACCTCTGACCTGGAATCAACAAAGTCTCTTTCGGGCCCACGGAATTTCACGACATTTCCAAGAATCGACCGACCTACTCGATCCTTGAAAGATAAATGCTCTAATTCATAGCATCTCGCTACCAGCAGATCAAACGCTCCTGCAAATGATCTTTTAATGCCTCCAATATTAAAACTTCCACGACTAAGATTATTGCTCTCATCACTGGGGTCCTGAATAGCCAGCATAAATTTGCGGTTGCCATTATCTAAATCAGGATGTTGGTCCTTGCGCAGATATGGCATGTTGCCTCTCATACACAATGCTAACGAATCATAATTGAAATTGCTACCATATAGCTCGAAAAACTCAATCAATAATACCCCCAAATTATTAATAGGGTCAAGAGACCCTGATGCTATTCTGGGATGATTTTGTAAAAATGACACGATAAGACAGATTACACTGAATCCTCCTAGACCTCCACTATGAACCTCGTTCATTTTCCGCCTGGCAAGAAAATATTTAATGAGAATGGCGAAATACCGTAAGCTGGGGAAATCTTGTGTCCATTTGCGAATTATCTGCACCGCCTCCACGCCATTGCGCCTCTCAAAGGAGATATCAATATGGATATTGCTTTCCTTTTCAACAAACTTGATAATCGGCACTCGAGCTTTAGCAATCACCTCCATCTTGTCTACTATGCCACTAACACGTAGTTTGGACGCCAGTTTGTATAAATGAGCCTTGTGATCATACGAGCCAGTCTGGGATAATACCACCATATCGATATCTGAACCTGGCAGATATAAATCGGTAGCAAACGATCCAAATACATGGATATCAGCATCGGACCATAGACTCTGTACCAGAGAACGCACTTTCCGTACCGCGTTGTTTCTAGCAATGATTTCACCTGCTGATGGCGACATATAAGACACAAAGTCTTTTATTTCCAGTGTAAGCCAATCAGCTATTTCCTTTTCATGAGAGTGATCGTGGTTCACTACCCAGGGAAATTCCGAAACGACATTCAATCGTTTAGAGGTATGTATGTCGTCTAATTCATCAAATGTGCCGGTGCTCCTTTTGCGTTTACGTGAAGAATCATCTGAGAGGCCCGAGTTGGCTACTACCACATGGTCGCCACCATCCTGGTCGCTATCATCATTGGCAAATAGCGATAACTCATGTTCGAAACTTTTGAATGTAGTATGGATTGATTCCGCGGCATCTGAAAAGTCGGAATCAAAAGCAATGAATCCTGAATCTGCTTCGGGGTCCTGCTTAGTCGTCGTCGTCGTGGTCATCGTCGTCGCGGTCATCGTCGTCTCCGTCCCCGTCCCCGTCTCCGTCCCCGTCCCCGTCCCCGTCCCCGCCGTCTCGTCATCCGATGCTAACACATTCTCCGATATGGCGATGCTAGAAAAACTATTTTGATTTCCATTCTGGCTCATTGTCGAGCCAGTAGTTAAACCTTTCTTTCCATTCTTAGGCTTCTTTCTGATCTTTTTCAGTGCAGATGATATATTCTGCTTGACCTTTTGAACCTCGGATAGTTTCTGTAAGCTTGGACTCGGCGGTTTTCCGTTTCTATCATTGTTTCTGTTTGCTGGATTATTATTTGCCTTGACATTCTTCTTGGATGCCTTTTTCACTGAACCACCAGCTTTTGAACCATTGCTCGCTGCTGCTGGAGCGAGGTTCGGCGATGATTTCTTCGACCTTGCGCGAGCCATAAGGGTGACCAACACACACGACGCGATAAAATGTGCACAAGCCAGACAACCTATGACCAGTGGGAAACAAATATCAGACAAACTGCCATACAAATGTGGCTCGAATGGACATACGGCTGGAAAAATTGACTTCTTCACCAGGTATACACGGCTGCGATTAAGGGTCCACTGTCATTGGTAGCGATACCTCCGGTGGCTGGGCGCTGCCCAGACCCGTTGCTCGCTTCGCTCGGAGAGGATCAGTGGCCAAGTGTATCGAAATACCAGTGCACTCGCAACACACTTGTCGTATTTCAGGAACGTGAAGCTGAACAGATGAGACTCATTTAGCTTAGGTGCATATGCAGGGTCCAGGCACATCTGGCCGCTGATCGCTGGCTCTTGATATTCACTGGAAACTTGTCTACCATGAACTACACTAAGAAATTCATCTGTGCGTACACTGTCTGACGTTCAAGTATAAGAGCAATGTGAGAGTGAGAGTGAGATGCGTGGTCAAAGGTCCAGAGGAAAGGCCAAGATCATAGATCCAGAACGAAGCCTCAGATCAAAGAAAGAAAATCCACATGAAAGCACATAAAAGCCAAGATCATAGATCCAGATCAAAGCTCGACTCAAAGCCAAGATCGGGTCAGCTTTCCCCATATTATCGCGCTTCCGACCCTGCCCAACACGAACCGCCAAATATTCAACCCTCACAAGCCCTTATCGGGTACACATGATGAATCTGTCTTTCTTATATATATACATATATTTAACTTTTCTAGAGACGTTGTTTGATATCTATTTATTCAGGGTCTCTCAGGGTCTGTTTATTTATGTTCCTGTCATTCATGCATGTACATATTACTAGCCGCATGCTTCACCCTGCCTCAAGTAGTGGGGAAGCTGAATGTCAACTCATCTGTAACTTACCATCTACATCAGTTGGGGCATCCACTTGTGTGTATTTGAATATTTTTGATAATTTTTTGATTGTATTTCATTATTTCGACTACCGCTTAAGCTTCCCATCTTCCCGTTTATTAATCGCCTCATTGTGGAGCACTGGCATTAAAATCATGTCATTGGTACCTTTTAATGGAAACTCTCAGTGGGACGTAGTGTTACAAGATAGCTCTCGTCGAGCAGTGGTATTGTACGATCGAGCGTCTCATCGTATGACTTTGGTTTCAAATGCCAGAGTACTAAGCACTTTGGAAACAGCTGATACTTCTGGTTCTCAAGACCGGTGTATGAGTTGTGGTCAGTTGATCTCACCAGCAATCAGGCGGTCAAGTGTCAACTATAACAGTAATCATCATAATGGACCTCGTGGTCGTCAAGAAATGTCTCCATCTTCGTCTGCCCGAGTGGATAGTCCATCACCTCTGTTGTCGCGAGATGCCAACTATTTCCAACTCCTGGAATACAGTAACGAGAGCGAGCAGGAACAGATCTCCACGCCTCGAGCATCTTCTCCACTACTGTTTTCGCCTATAGGAACTCCACAACGATGCGCATCACCGTCGGTCACGCCTGTGCCCACGGAACATCGCTCGTCTGGCATCTCGGACAATGCCTTTAGCCCAGGATATTTTGACAAGTAAGTCGAGTAATGGCACACACAATCGATCAATGGCTACTAACTTATGTAGGTTTTTTATCTCAAATGCATTGCTAGGAAGAGGAAGCAGAGGCGCAGTATACCTTGTAGAACACGTTTTAGATGGCTTCTCACTTGGTTTTTTTGCCTTGAAAAAAGTGGCCGTGGGCGATGACCACACCTGGCTAGAAAAAGTGCTTTCAGAAGTTAATCTGCTTAGAATGCTCACTCACCCGAATCTGGTGAGATATAATCATGTATGGTTGGAAATCTCGTCACTGTCTAGTTTTGGTCCAATGGTTCCCTGTGCTTATATTCTACAAGAGTATTGTAATGGCGGCACTTTGGAGGAGTATATGATGAAAGGAAGATACAGTAGTGACGATAATAATGATATGATTCCTCATTTTCAGAGAGACGGTGGTGGAGGTCTCAGTGAACACAAACTAAAGGCCAAGCGAGATCGAATTCGCCGCAGAATGTCTCATGGCACCGCCGGCGCTGCCAGTCAAGACGACGACGAAGAATATGTGGCACGGTTGACTACTGATGAGATCCTGTCTTTTATGCGAGATATCGTCGCTGGCGTTAAATATTTGCATCAGAACCAGATCATTCACCGAGATCTAAAGCCGAGTAACTGTTTGCTATCCAGAAACTCACCTAGTGAATTGCCCACTGTTCTTGTCAGCGATTTCGGTGAGGGTCAAATCGAAGGTTTTCATAGAATGGGTAGTGGAAGTACTGGAACTTTAGAGTATTGTGCACCGGAACTTATCCAAACGGTGAATGGGCGGTTCATGGCCCAGTTTTCCAAGAAAACAGACATGTTTTCTCTAGGAATGATTCTCCACTATTTGTGTTTCTCGCGATTACCATATTCCAATGTGTGGCAGGAACGAGGTGATCTGGAAGCTTTAACTGGCGAAGTACGGCAGTTTCAGGGGTTTGATATAAATGTCAGTAATAGCAAGCTACAGCGCACCGACTTGGATCCAGCGTTATTGGCTCTGTTGGATGCCATGATCTGTGTGTATCCGGAGAGAAGACCAACTGCCGAAGAGGTTTTGTATGCACTTGAAGAAGTGCATCATCGATATCAAGTTGGCAGTTATACGAGCTCGAGTGCCCCTACAATTGTTGATGCTCCATCATCATCATCATCATCGTCGCCCGCTCCAACCATGACTCCACCACCAGACAATGAAGCTGCTTTCTCTATTTCTTCAACTGTGTTTCCTGCCAGTTCCTCATCGTCTCTGGTGCCCACAGTAGTCTATTCACCTCCATTCAATCGCAACCTGTCTGTGTTTTCGGCCATTTCCTTTTGGGCGAACCGACTGACACGAGGTGGACGTTCACGGCACTCACGTCACTCACGTCACTCACACCACACTCTTCTTATCAAGGGGGGTCTGTTGGCCGTCAAGCTTGTCAGTCTGTACCATCTGGCCCCATCCCGTTATACGCAAGTGATTTATATGTTTCTTGGCATAGAACTGCCGATACTGTCCAGTGAGATGTCGCTAGCGTTTTTTGCAGTCCACTGGTTACTGTACTATCTGGCTTAAGAATATGGGATAGTTCAGAAGAATAGAGAAGTTGACATCACTCGTTAGCGTGCTACTATCTCTTACATCGCTCTCAGCCATATACTAAATCATTTATAACACAAACAGAACAGATATATCATAATGATTGTGACGCTACAAGAATACATCATCAATAATCATGATTAACAATAGATATAAATTAAGGAATGCGAGCTGAATGAGCTGAACGAGCTGAACGAGCTTAATGAGCTGAACGAGCTTAATGAGCTGAACGAGCTCAACGAGCTGAATGAGCTGAACGAGCTCAACGAGCTCAACGAGCTCAACGAGCTGAATCCAGCGTACAAATCGTACAACTAACAGTTACATGCTCCAGCCCCACCAGCAACCCCCGCCTGGCGAGACGACCGCGAAAGGTCTACACCCTTGGGCCCACTGGGCCGACTTCTATTCAACACAGACTCAATTGGCAACCGCTTGGCAATGGCTGTGAAGAGCTCCGTGACATTCTGGCCAGTTTTAGCAGACGTCTCGAAAAACAATAGACCTGCCTCCTTGGCATATGCCTCAGCAACAGACGTATCAACATCTCGAGCATCCTGTAAATCATATTTGTTGCCAGCTAGTGCAATAATGATATTCTCATTAGCCTGATGCTGTAACTCTTTAACCCATGCCTTTGCTCGAGTCAACGAGGCCGCTTGCGTGATATCATACACCACAACCGCACAGTTGGCATTCCGGTAATACATTGGAGCCAGCGATTTATATCTCTCCTGGCCAGCAGTGTCCCAGATTTCAAACTTGACAATAGTATTGGCATCCACCTGCACTGTCTGTGTAAGAAAGGCTGCCCCGATCGTCGACTCTCGGAAATCGTCAAACTGATCCTTGGCAAACCGGTTCACAAGCGAGCTTTTCCCCACCGCAGACTCTCCCAGCAGCACCAGCTTGAACTGTGCAAACCGAGGCAAAGAACTCGATACTCTAGGAGTCGACATGGTTTACCTATACTTCACTCTACTATTCAACGAACGATCCAAGAAAAAAAAAGAATACCACCCCTTTTCTTAAGTGATATCCTCCACACAATAACTGCACTGTCAACAAATTCAAAACAAAGCCACCTCTCACCAACAACCACAACAACTATTCCAGTCGTCAATGTCGGTTCGTTATCAGCAATGGCTGGCTCTCTGAATACTTAGTCTGTTGAGACGACGGCCTGGATTAGGGTCCAGGGCTCTCCCGCACGGCTGTGCGCCCGGCCCACGGGATTCACTGGACCCAGCGGCCGAGGGGGGCTCCGGGGTCGGCGGCGTCGCCTCCGGCGGCTGGGCGATGCCCAGACCCGTTGCTCCGCGGCGCGGAGAATGCGTGCTTGTGTGTGCTGCTGTGGTAGGTATCTTTAGTGTGCGCTCTGGTCTCACCGGAGAAAGACCGGAGATTAGAGTGTAGAGAGTGCGGCCCCAACCCTTATCACCCAGAAACAGGCAGATCAAAGATGATCAATCAACTGTCAACTATCAACTGCCATATATCAACTGTCCGTCAATCTACAATGTAATATGAATGTAAAAGAAATAGCATTACACACACTCGAGTCGGGTGCCCATCGGTTGAATACCTTATCTATGCTCTCTTCAGCGTTACTTGGTGATACAATCCCTGCATATGCCATCAGCAAGGATGTATAACTATAGATCCTCTGCTGACAGATTTTTTATCTTTTATCTTTCGCATAAATTACATCGCTCACACTTTACCCTCTTCCTGTGCTCACA
Source organism: Sugiyamaella japonica (assembly GCA_030583365.1). Classification (NCBI taxonomy): domain Eukaryota; kingdom Fungi; phylum Ascomycota; class Dipodascomycetes; order Dipodascales; family Trichomonascaceae; genus Sugiyamaella; species Sugiyamaella japonica. The sequence continues at coordinate 24,154 of JAJMIG010000028.1, forward strand.
CAGAACTCCTCCTCACCTATGGGTGTATCCAATATCTCCTCCTAACTGCGGCTCTTTTTTTTTTTTTTTTTTCGGCTCGAACTCATTTCCTGGCACGCTACACGGCTACGGGTACGCGACTTCACGCGTTCGGAAATAGAATGATCATCAGAAATGAATTAAAGAAATCAACATAGAACCACTAATAAAGGTGACCTTCTTTATCAATGGAATTATGACGTTTGAGGATGGCTGTATATCCGATTCAGAAGGCTCTTTATATGACGAGTTGGTGTTGCCTGTGTCTCCTCTTGAGCGTCTTCATACCAGGCACCCAGTTGACCCCAGGTCATCACAACCGACAGCCAGGGGATCAGATGGAGCACAGATGGAGCTTTCTATCCTCAGGGAACGGAATATAAACTCTACACAACATCTCGGCTCGGATATGACTCCAACTTTGACGAATGTTCCAAACACAGATGACACTGATCTAAACTCAAGTGCAATTATATCGGCTATGACTGGTCGCAATCTTCGTCAGCGGACTGTTCTTCAGCTTCATCCATATACTTTGGAGTACGAGCAGTACAAAACATCTCTAAAAAGCAGAGGCATCCGTCCTGTACTTGTTCCCAGTCAGCCCAACTCTGTTGAAACTTCTGCCACACTACCAGACGGATCTGACTCACCGCAATCATCACAGCCACTTACAAGTTCTCATGAGACTGTACTTCTACCCAGTAGTGATACTGGTGATGGTATTTACGAAGCAAACTCGTTTTCTTCACCACAATCACTTGAGATTTGGTTGCGTTCCAGCCCTCAGCGCCTTCCAGCTGCTGACCCGGTATTCAACGGAAATGATGACAGTCAGTATGAAGCGCTATTTGCACAAAACGGAGTATCTGACATCAATGATGAGGATGAGATTGAAAGAATTCTACTTAAAGACAGCCCAGTTCGTCGCCGAAGAGTTTTACCGAAATCTAATCCAGTCCTACGTGAATCTGAACTACATTCATGTTCAGATTCAGGTTCAGATTCAGGCTCAGAATCACTAGCCAACTCTGAAGCCAGTTCAGACTCGGAAACAGGTCCCGGCTCCGATATCGAGCTTGAAAGACTAAAGAAAAAAGTGCGTGGCATTCTTCCCCCGTCTTTTATTACCATTGATTATGCATTACAGAACCAGAAAAACAGCGAAAATGAGAAAAGAAAAAGATCCACGTCCACGTCCACTATCGATGTGAACCATAAAGGAATAGCCAAGAGAAAAGTAGGAAAACAAACCAGAAGTGCAATTGTGAGCTCTACTCCCCCTCATCAGCACTACCCTGAATATGGACACGACGTTACTCGTCTGACATCTCCATCCCCATCTCCATCCCCATCTCCATCCCCATCTGCTTCTCCAACGCCGGCTTCGGCGAGATCCCCTATTACTTCAAGCTATAGTAGCCCAGCTCCAGCACACTCTGACCAAAATACGGAGAATACATTTGTGCATTTTTCAAACTCACCAGCTCCGCCGCCGCCATTCCAAGATCTCAGCAACGACAACCTTTCCGATATGGAAGATGACCACATTGATACGATGACCGGTGGACATAGCAAGAGATCGAATCGACATTTTAAAAAAACAGGCTCGGGTCAAACTAAACGAAGAAAACCGTCAAAATTGTCTACCCACCACACTACTCATTCTCCTACAAGTAAAACTGGGCCTGCTCACGCCTCATCCTCATCCTCATCCTCATCGTCTATGAGCATTGTGGATATGATTAATGATTCAACGCATCGCGATCAACTACCAAGGTTATCGGTCATAGCTCAGAGAACAGCCCGTTTAAGCGAACGCACGGATAGCGAGAATCCAATCCCAGCAAAATATATTCACATTAATGACGGCAACCCAATGCACCCAGAATTGAAAATGCTAAAGAGATGGAGCAGCGGAGCTCTAACCACTACGAATAGGCTCGACACCCGCAAACAGCAGTATCAAAGTACAACTCGAGTCAATTTAGTCAAACAACCGGCATCAAGAGCTCGATCGAACTTAGTGGCGGTATCTCATGGTAATTCGTATTATCAATCTAGAGGAGCACAATTCAGGACGACTATTTTAGAAGGCAACAGTGGCACATTTGCTCTAAAAAGACCCGTAGAGACACGTACATACCAAGTACCTTTTACCTCACATGTTGGTGTTGCCATCGAACCTCCTGGTCAGCCACCTTCTCGTGACAAGGCCGTCGAGCCCCGTGATACCGATATCCAATCCCTTCGTGAATACAGAAACAAGAAAAATATTTTACCCCCAGAAAGGAGAATAGAGAATCCCGAGGACTCACAAGTTGACTACGTTGCTAGCAATCCACTCAAACATCCTCATATTTTCGATCGAAATCGCTTTTTTTCTCATCATTTCGATGTTCAGAAATTTGCTGAGGATGTTGCATTTTCAAGCAATACAATTGTTGGTAGCGGTCTGCTGACAGGCCTGTTTGAAGAAACTGAAATCCCACAGCCTTCTGTTGGAAATTCCCTCTATCTTGGAAATGGCATTGGCCTCTTACAGCTTAGAAAACAGGAAGGTGGCAGAGATAAAATCTATAATCTTGAAAAGGTGCTACCTAAATTTCAATCCTGGTTGCATGAGTCGGTCGTTGACCAGCAGTGTGCCAGATATGCCGTTGATGTGTACGCTTTTTTCATGTTTGTGCTTCCATTGTGCAACGCGTCATTGGGAAGAGATAGCGTGGACGAATTGTCTACACTGTCTCTAGCGCTTGCTTCAGATGTGGAAGAAATATGGTCAGATCCAATAGCAAATGGCAATCCACAGCCAATTGCCCACAGCTCTACCGAGCTCACACTTGTTATTGCTTCGTCAAATCTGATTCTACTTCGCCAGCTTCAAAAAACTGTAATGGCCGATAAAACTACGTTTTACAGCTACTCCAATGCTCTTCGGAACCTTGGCGAACAGTTAGTCAAGACAATTGTTGACAACTGCCTGAATGACGTGAATGTGTCTATGCGAGAGCACAGAAGCAGTATGAATCGCATCATATCAAGAGAAAGTTATATCCTCGAAGTGATATACATTGCCATTTATGTTTTAGACCGGTCTCTGATAGATTCTTGTTTTCATGATGTTTTCAATAGCGCTGTTCAAGTTCCGTTGAAATTGAATTGTCCTGAAGATATAGCAAGGTCAGAACAGGCGTGGCATGCGACTTTTATTTTCTGTGCCATGTATAAACTTCCTGGTCAGCAGCAGAGGTCGAACTGGAAAATGGTCAACTCTTTGAGCAGGTCGGTGCTAAGTCTTTTTGGCGACCCTGTGCAGGAAGCTTTGTCTTGGCAGTATCGTAGGGTCTTCTTTATACGCTGTTTAAGCCTTGTTAATACGTGGAACTGGGATGGTAATCTTGAGAGCTGTGTCTGGGCATATAAATTCTTTGCTTCAAAGAAGTTTTTGAACTTGGAGAATATTGGCCGTACAAAGCTGGCAGCATTTTTAAATGGCAACAGCTCTCCAAAAGAGGCGGTATCAAGTGATGCTGCTTATGATGTGTTTCTCAAGGTTGTTGCTTGTACACTGCAGAGCTTTAAGTCATCGCCCGACAGCTATCTTCGAAAGTTTACTGGTAAGATAACCCCATTAAATGGACGTCTATATCCAATGTCTTCTGAGCTGAGGGTGACAGAACTGGAAGCTTTAGCAAATCAGTATTCACTGCTGTTAGTTCAATTTAAATATTGTCATCCAAGCGCTCGGCCTACAATTGATCAGTTGCGCTATTATATTGTTCTCGACGAGTCTCATATATCAGCTAGAATCCTGAGTTTAGAGACATGGACTTTGATCACGAAACAGTTACTCGAAGAGGACATGAGTATTGATCAACCCATTGAGTGGTTCAATGCTATCGTCGATAGCGCAATCAAAGACGTGGAGAAAACAGGTGAATATCGTTCATATTTGGAGAGGAAGCTCGGTAATCATAACGTTATCACATACCAAAAGTTCCTCAACCAGTCCATCTCGGCTCTGAACAGACTGCTTTCAAATAGGTCGATTGTGGCAAGGTCCCGCCGATGGGGAGATCTTTTGACTACATGTAAGTTGACCACAGCCATAGCTATAGCCATTGATCATTCTTACTAACTTCATCCAGCATGCGTCACAATTCTGTTGACAGATAGGATCCCAGAATACGTCGTATCAAGCATTCTCCAGTTGATAAGAAACTACGTTTCGTCAACCGAGGGATATCTGATAAACCAACTCGATCTGGATTCAACAGATAGTGCGGGTGGTTCTCCAACTGTAGTGGATAGCGCTATTCAGCTGGTGCTGGCCCTCAAGGACAAAATGCTAAACAGTTTCTTCAGATTCCTGGAAAAATGCCTTGAACCAAAATGTGAGCTGACAGATTCGATTATTGTAGAGTCCATTGAAGTTTGGGTGTTGATGGCCTCTTTTATTGTAGGACATATCAAAGAAGTTGTAAGTATTTGTTTGCCATGAGCAAACAGTGAGAACTAACTTATAGAAATGGGAATGGTTTCTGTTCACCATATATTCCTGGGATGCTTTCGGTCAGTGTGCCAGAAAGGACCGATTCGAGCCTGTACTGTTGTGTCATATAATGACATACTCATCGTTAGTTTTTGGTCAGAACCGTGAAAAATTTCTGGAAAGGTTCTTGGTATATTTGATTCGAGCCAATATTGTCTATGAATTCATGTATATCAATTTGATTCGAAATCTTGCCAAAGATGTGCCATGGATTGGTGGATTCACAAAGGTGGGCAACTTTGACCAGACCACTCTTCGGTTTAATAGATCAGATTACATCAAACGTGAGTAACAAATGAACAAGGGCATAGTGATCTGTGCTGTCAGAAATGTACTTAAGTACTGGGCTGTTACGTTATAAACTAACCTATAGATATCTTATCCCGCCTTGTGTTCATTGACAAAGATGATGCTGACAGGTACCTGACAATATTGCTTGAATCAGGAAAAGAACAATACGAGGTAAGAAAATTTTATCTATGTGATGCGAGGGGATTCGTTTGTGCTAACGTTGTAGATGGTGAAAGGAGGCGAGCAGGAAACAAGCTACGCCACGCTGATTAACAGAATGCTGCGATGGGCGGCAGATTACTTTCCCGGGTTCAGAAACGATTCTCTGGCTTGGTTTCGCGATATGTCTAATTTCGACTTGGCAGATCCCCTGGCTATAGATATTGCAAGTTCGAAAACGTGGTTCAGATCGGATATTAATAGACTGGGAATATATTTAATCAATTTCCTGGAATCCTCGTTAATAAGCGATTCGGGCGAAAAGTTCAGAGAGGTAATAAGCAGGGTAGCAGGCGAGGAAATCAGCTCTAATAATACGTCGACATGGTCCTTTTTTGTGAATGATTTTGTGTCTTGTATATTTTCATTGGTTCATCATCAGGAATCGTGTGCAGTCATTTTCTTTATACCTACAATTCTCCAGACAATCAACAAGGTGCTGGCCAGAGAGCTGGATATTATTAGGCCAGAGGACTTCCCTTTTGATAGATATCAAAGTATGTTTGAGAAAGGGTTGAAGTTTGCTGAAGACAGAAACACAAACGTGAATTCAGTACATTATTGGCCTGTTATCTATAACTTTTTTGAGTCGATGAACATGGTTATGAAAGCACAGCTGGAGAGTGTGTATGATGAGGTCGTCCGTAAAAAACCGGAGATCATAGCTGAATACTTTTCGTTTGCAGTCTGGGTGCTATGTCAATTGTACAATCCTGGCAAATGTCCAGACTGGCCGAATGCTCTGATTACAGCACCTAGTATATTATCACCCAATGGTGCGACGATACTGAACAGATTGAAAACGTCTCTATCTTGCTTTAGCTGGACTGGTCAGGGCTATAATGTGGATTATACTCAGGGCAGCAGGACGAGCGTATTGGTATTTGCCGATCATTCTGTAAGTAGACGAGGGGTTCATAACTGCCACCATCACTAACACAGCATTTACCAGTATTCAAAATCAGCAACAGAAACAGCCATTCTGAATTTCTGTGAATTGTATTTCAAATTGTATCACAACAACACCGAAGAACAATGTTCGACAGAAATCAATAAGTTTATGGACGTAATCAAGTACAGTCCAGACGGTGGAAAAAGCATAATATCCTGGTTCAGTCAGACGACTGGTATCGAGATAGTCCCGTCATCGACTACGATAGATGATTTATTTATTATATAGTATATATAGCATTTCTTATTTATTATAATTATTATTCGGATGGACCCTGAAGGTTCGTTACCCTGATAAATATAATAGATGGACAGATGCGGCAGGGATCGCTGATTTTTTTTTGGTCGATCACTTCACCATATGCAGAATTTCACTTTTGAAAACTGAACAGTTCTTGAAACAGTTTGAGCGAAATCAGTACCAGGAGAAATGGCCGGTTCACAACTCAAACAGCTCAAGGCGAGCTTGAAAGCCAACGGTCTGATAGGCCAGACCAATTCCGGGAAAAAAGGCCGAAGACCCAACTCAAGCCACGATAGAAAAGACCGAGAAAAGGCCATTCAAAGTATAAGAGAAGCATTCAATCCTTTTGATATTAAAGTGACGAAACAAAAGCTGGATGTGATTGGAAGAACTGTTCAGGGAGCAAAGGGAAAGCCTGGTATCAGTAAACAGGTTGGTGAAGAGAATAGAAGACGCGCATACGAGGTGATGTCGAAACAAAAGAAAGCCGGTGGTATCATAGATCGAAGATTCGGCGAAAATGATTCGGACATGACTCCAGAAGAAAAGATGCTGGCTAGATTTACTAGAGAAAAGCTCACTGGGTTATCGTCGAGAAAGGACTCTTTATTCAATTTGGAAGACGATGATGGCGAAGACGATACCTTGACCCATTACGGTCAATCATTGGCATTAACAGACGACTTTGAAGATGACGATCTGGGAGTCAGTGGCGATGATGAGGAAACGAGAGAAATCATAAGGAAGAGAAGGATGATGATGGTAGATGCCAACGAAGAAGAAGAGGCCACCTCTTCGGCTCCTAAGTCAAAGAAAGAAGTCATGCAGGAAATCATTGCAAAATCTAAAATGTATAAATACGAACGTCAACAAGCCAAACAGGATGATCTTAATATTATTGATGAGCTGGACGCACAGGAAAATATCGACTCACTTCTTGAAGATCTCCGGGCCTTTGATACTCAGCACGCTGGTGAACAGGGGAAGTTGGCAGAGCGCGATCAGGAATATGAACAGAGAGTGAGAGAAATGGCATTTGATAGGCGAGCCAAGCCGTCTGATCGAACGAAAACTGAACAGGAGCTAGCGGCAGAAAAGGCAGAAAAGACTCGCAAGCTAGAGCAGGATCGTTTAGCAAGGATGGATGGAGAAGTGTACGATGAGAATGAAGATGATGATATTGGTCATATGAGTGAGAGTGAGGAAGGAGAGCAGGAAGATGATGATGAGCAAAATGATGCTGCCGAATTCGGTCTGGATGTCAAAAATTTCAGTGACGATTATGTTTCCGAGGGTGACGACTATGAAGAAGACGAGAGTGAAGCAGAATCAGAGGATACCGACAAGGTGGCACCAAGCAAAAGACAAAAGACAGAATCTACAAAGCCAGTGTACAATTGTCCACAGAGTATTGATGAACTCGACGTCCTTTTTAATAGCAAGACGTCTGTTAGTGAATATCCCATCGTGGTTGAGCGTATTCTGGACCTGTATCATCCTAGCAAAGCTGAAGGCAATAAACAGAAGCTTGCTGTATTCACAACGGTGTTATTTGAGTCGCTAAAAACTCCCAACTATGATCCTGAATATCCACAGGTGTTTACAAAGTTGGTGCAATATTTAAAAAAGTTGTCAAATGACCATGTCGAGATGTTGACAGGTTTCTGTCGTGAAAAGATTCTTGAGGCTGATGGTCGGTTATCCGATATCAGATCCGGCAGCGCGCCTTCGTCGGCAGCATCTGATATTCTGCTTATGTTTACTCTGATTGGACTTATATTCTCCACTTCTGATCATTTTCATCTTGTAGTCACTTCTGCTACATTGGTCCTCACTCATCATCTCTCTCAATGTCCTCTTAGATCATTCAACGATCTGTTGACAAACGTATTTATTTGTGACACTTTATTAGCATATCAGAGGGTTTCTCAGCGCTATATACCAGAGGTGCCTTCTTTTTTGGAACGCCTACTATTAGTGTATGCGAATACCGGCGATGTCCAGAAATTGGCCAAGAGTTTGAATGTTTTCGTCGATAGCTCTGATTTTCACTACAAAATCAATGTAAAGGCACTAGGCGAACTAAACAGTACGACGCTGCGATTTTCCGATTTCAAACAAAACTCAAATCACCTTGGAGAAAGAATCTTTTTACACGTCATGAACGTCATCTCTACAGCAAGTAATATGTGGAGAGATAAACTAGCATACGTTGAAATCTTTACACCCATCAGCAAGCTTTTGGCAACATATGGAGAGATTATCCCTGCAGTTGCATCGACTAGAGCCCGACTTGATAAACTGATATCAGTTTCCAGTACAGAAAGAAGACCATTGACTTTGCAAAGCCATAAACCTCTTCCCATTCAGACCTATGCACCCAAGTTTGAAGAAAACTATAATGTTGACAAGAAATCGTATGATCATGACCGACAGCGCAATGACAGTAACAAACTGAAAGCCGAGCTCAAAAAAGAACGAAAAGGCGCTCTTCGAGATTTGAGACGTGATAATGCATTCATATCTCGAGAAAAAATCAAATCAAAGAGACAGTCTGACAAGGAATATCACGAAAAGCTCACCCGGTTGGAAAGGACCATCCAGACTGAAGAAGGCGCAGAAAAGAACAAGTATGAGCGAGAAAGACAAGCCAGAAAGAGAAAACATTAGGCTGGATCATATCGTTTATTTATGTATGCTACTAATTATTAAATAAACCTGTTTATATCCTGCGTGTATCAGCGGCAGCTTCCGTCTGCCGATAAAACTGATTCAAAAGCCCTAGCACTCCTCCATCTCCTACATCAGACATATCTGCATCGGCTCTATCGATGGGCTGTGAAACCGATTCAAACGAATCTTCGTTTCCAAACAGTTTGTGATGGTTGGAAGAAGACATAGCAGTCGCATGTGCACCTGGACGGATATCAAAGGACTCACCTAATCCCGTGGCACCACCGCCACCACCACTCCGAGTAGCCAAAATACTCCCCTGGAGACGCTGGAATTTACCCATGACACTCTGCTCCATATCCTGATAATGATCTTTATGTTTCAAATTGTATGAAGCGCCATGGCTAAGATGATTCTGACGATGTCGTCTTGCCAGATATGCATTGCGGTCGCCATCACCATAAATATCCATAAACGTCAGGTACGACTTGAGCATTTTTCCATCCGTTGTATCCATATAATTATTGCGCAAGCCGTCGTTGATGGAAGAATTCTATGAGTCGCTGTTAGTAACTATTACAGACAATTAGGCCACCATACACACCACCAGCGCACACTTACTCCATTTTTCTTGTGCAACTTGTCGAAATTGAACATGGCAAAGCTGCACACATATCCTAATCCATCCACATGTACCGAGAACTCGCGGAAAAAGTCAATGATTCGATCACAGCTGTTAGGGAGCGAGAACCAAAGTATAAAAGGCGCAATCACCACGCTCGCCAGCTCCTGTAAAATAATCATGATTTTCAAATCATACATGGCAGCAAATTCCGCCTTGACAGAGTCGGAATGAAGTCGGCCCTCCCATTCTTTGGGCATATAATGTGTAAACTCTGCTACGTACATCATACTTGTGACGGGATCAAACACAAGCGTCTCATCAGGAATCATACTTCGACTAATGGCAACAATCGAGCCGAAAATACCAATATAGAAAAGAACTGTACGGTCCTTTGTGATTTCAAATCCAAGGAATAGCTCGGGGTCGATTAATGATATGATACCTAGAACTGCCGCAAAGGATCCACAAACGAACGCAACAAATCGTAACAAAGAGATGGTCTTTTCCCTTGGGAATTGATTGATATATCTAGAAGCGGCTGGATAACTCATGTTCAACCTGTTTTGGAACAAATGTGAAAGTTCATTCAATTCTCGCATTTTCCATTCAGCTAATGGCGTATACTGACGAGTGCCAATAGAACTAGGATCACGATGGTACTCATTGAAATATCGGAAAAAGTATAATAAAGTAAGATAGCCGATAATAAACGGAGCACAAAAGATGTTCATGATACCAGCGAATAAAAACCGTCTTCTTAATCCATCGGATAACAGCCGTCTCTGCGATTCTCGCAAGAAAATAGGCCTTAATTCTCCTTGTTCATTAAAAGCATAATCCATAATGCATAAGCTCAAGTTCCATTCCAGGGTCCTTGTGAAGAACTGCTTATTACGAAGATATGGCAACGGTAGTCTCAAATCCAGGATATCCTTGTTGATCATTGCCACGAGATAGTTTTCCTTTCTCATGATTCGGTTTGCAATTGAATGTTTATCTAGCTTTTGTCTCGAGTTGACAGAGCTTCCTTTGGAAGCAGCTTTACCCGAAGTGCCAAGATTCTGGTTTTTCAACAGTTCAATCTGCTCCACTACGGTTTTCCAAGAAATGGTCTGCATATCACTATCAGAGATTCCCAGCATGTAAAAGTAGAAATCACGAAGATCAATCAGTCTTCTAACCTCTGTAGCATATTGAAATAGTTTCATGAACCAGAATAATGTGAATAACCACAGTAGAAACTTGTGCAGGAATCCCATGTTTGCTATGCATCTGTCTTTCTGGATCTCACTTAGTTTGGTGCTTGTTCCGAGAATCGAGTAATCAATGCAAGAAGTCAGGTAAGTTGCAAAACCGACAACGAATAAAATAGTGATCATGTTGAGAAATCTAGTGAGCAGAATGCAGTAAATGCCGTTGCCCAGAAAGTACGAGTAGACCTCTTGTAGAAAGATATCGAGGTTTTCCACGTTGGCCCATTTCCATTTGGCCTTTTCTTTAGGATCGATCATGAGATTATGAGCAGCCCGCGCAGCCATCCAGCCTTTACGCGGTGGAGGTGGTTCCACCTCGTTATATGTGGCTGCGTCGTTCTTGTAGAGAGGAAGCACAGATTGAGGGTTATGCTGGGCCATTTTTGGGGTGTGAGACGACATTCGCGAATGATTGTTTAGAGAAACAGTTCTACGAGAATGTGGTGTTGGCTGGCGGAATGTAATAGGAGGAGAATCGCTGATAGGATGGTTATTGGTGGCCGTCTGCTCCACCATTAGAGATGGTGGGATTTCAGCGTCTCCTCCATCTTCTTCTTCTTCCTCTAGTAGTAATCTCTCTTCATCATGGTTGAGAAACGACGACCGGGTCCTATTGTTTGCAATATTCTCCCGTTGCTCAGTTAGAATATCGTCTGTAGGGTCTTCATTTTCCTCGTCGCTGCCCTCACTTTCCGAGTTGACAGTATCTGCCAGTAATGGATTCCTAACTCGCGTGGTCTGCGAATCATTATTATTATTATTATTATTATTATGATTATTACCATGAGTTGCTAGACCATTGTCTGTATATAAATGATCCTCTCTATCTTCTCTGTCCAAATCGTCATACACTGTGCCCTTTCCAAATATGCTGCCAATAATTGAGCCATTTAACGGTGGAGACATGATTTGATAGTATTTGTTCAGACTGACCCATATGGTACACACTTGGTATATATTTAGGATGCGATTATGTACGATAAGCTCCTGATAGTGGTAGTGGCGCAAATGGCTGGTTAAATCACCTGACCTGGTGGTCCCCTTATAGTGATAATAATTATAATCTTGCGATTATCTTTCCATATCTTTTCATATCTTTTCATATCTTTTGAAAAGAATATTGATCATTACTTATTATTATTATGAGAAATCCACAGAATCATCCACTAAGAGTAATAGAAAAATGTAAACGACAAGGACGAGTCGCTCATATAGCAGGACCCATGGTCCGATACTCGAAACTGCCGTTTCGAGCGCTCGTTCGCGAGTATAACGTGGATATCGTTTACTCTCCTATGATATTGGCAAGAGAGTTTGTACGTAATCAGAATGCTCGTATAACTGACTTCTCAACAAATGAAAAAGATTGTCCATTGATCGTACAATTTGGTGCTAATAACGAGCTTGATCTTACGCGAGCAGCTAAACTAATCATGCCCTACACAGATGGTATAGGGCTAAATTGTGGATGCCCTATTAAAGAGCAGGTTCGTGAAGGTATTGGAGCAGCTCTTATGACCGATCCGGATCGGGTGGCGTCTATGGTGCGTTGTGTAAAGAAAGAATGTGGATCCGGGTTTTGTGTTGAAGTCAAGATTCGCATCCATGGAGATCTGGCTGAAACAGTGCGATTTGCCAAGCTGGTTGAACAAGCGGGAGCCGACTTTATTACTGTTCATGGTAGGAGGAAGTCTCAGCGGTCCAGTGAGCCTGCTAACTGGCGTGCTATTAAGCTCATTAAAGATTCTGTCTGTTGTCCAGTGGTGGCTAATGGCGATGCATTCACATTGGACGACGTTGATAAAATTTCCATGTTGACTGGTGTAGATGGTGTCATGTCGGCTCGAGGCGTCTTGGCCAATCCGGCTCTTTTCAGTGGGTTCCAAAAGACTCCCTGGGGCGCCATTGAACGGTTCTGGGACTATGTCACAAGCTGTGGGCTTCCATTTCGTCTCATTCAGCACCATTTTTCGGAAATGGTCGAACTGGAGTTCACTCGCAAACAGAAACGGAGCCTTAACGAATGTACTAGTCTGCCAGAGCTTGTGGACTGGTTCGACAGCAGGTTCGACCTCAAGCGACGAGGCGAGCCTGGCTTTGGACAAGCTGTCGAGTTTCCATGGAAATCGTCCTTTCACGAACAAAAGATATCTGACTCTGAAGCGACTGCTCGCCTCTCTGCATCGGCCTGAACTCCGGGGGGTCTGCCTCCGGCGGCTGGGCGCTGCCCAGACCCGTTGCTCCGCTTCGCGGAGGGCGTGGAGCGCATGGGAGGGGGGTCGGAAGTGATGTGGTCGTATATGCAGATAGTTGTCGAGCCGGGTCAGCGGGGCACGTCAAGCTCCCAGTAGATATGGGCTGAATAGCGCTTCCATGAGTGACTGGTGTCTTTTGAGGTTCACAGAAGATACGAGTGGGACATACGGTAAATTCAGGGTAAAAGGTTCTATTACTGATCGTGCCTTATTAGTGCTCCGTGAGTTGCTCGTGTCTCAAGTGAGGATCAGGGACCGTCAACAGCCACTAGATATGAGTTCGACATATCGTTCATCTGGCAGTATCACTAGTAATACCTTGGCGCTCTCAACTCACTCCAACAGCCTTTACAGGTTTATATCGTAATGAGTCAGGCGTTTCACGGCAAGTCGCCCTCCCTTCCCGCTTCACTGCGCCCCGAGCGTCGCTAACTGACCTCGTAGGGTGATTGATGTCAAAGACAGCAACGAGCTCGAGGATCTATTTGGCTTAGTCTTTCAGTTCATTCAGTTGTTTCTGGATATCTGTTACAGTAGTTAGGCACCCACTGTGACCAATTAAAAGGGAATATGTTTTATATTATTCAGATATAGCTTAGATAAAACGGGTCTGGGCGTCTGCCACGTCTTCCTGGATCTTGGGCCTGTTTATAGTATTGATATTTATTTGTGGCCACTCGCAGTTATTCGGCTAGTAGAGTAGGGCTTGTTTATTAGATGAACAGTCTGTGGACTTGTCTGGATATGAGATTGCTAACTTCTATGATGAAACATGTCTCTAATATTTGTACCTGATCGCGAAGAGCGCTCGCTTGAGATGCCATCACACTATTGCATTCAGCTACGCGGAGCTACGGGTAACTTGTCGTTCGAGCACCTCGACTGCCCCCTGCAGACCCTATCACTAGTGGTACCTGCATAGCGCAGCAGATCATATCCGACCCGTTTGATATCACTTCAAAACCGGATGTGGCATCAGCCCCTCCATTCACTATTATGAGTTTATCGATAAAGATCCTGATAAAGAATCATAAAGATAATAAACAAGAGGTTGTTGCTATAGCTTCGCGCATCTATCACAACATTGCTTATGACTCCACCACCCCCCTGTGGAGAACTTGGTTCAACTGTTACCACGCTTGTTCGTCCAATTGACCAAGTCTTTCCTGGTGGTACTAGTAGTATCAGGGACGGGAGAGGTGGATGTCCTCATTTGAGTTGTATTCGGGATTTCCGTGGCAGCTGGCAGAGCTCATCGACTATCCATAGCAGTTACCCTACGGGCATATAGCTGATAGTAATAATATATAGACCCGAGGATCCCAGAGTTGTCTTGAGGGGTAACTCCATTACAAGGGTCAACTTGAAATCATCACTCGATTTATTCGCTTTTATATCCTGCTGACATGTGCATGTGCTGGCCTATCATTTGCAAACTAGTCATACCCGAGATGATTTGTTATGGCAGTTGAGGTGCCCCCTGCAGACCCTATCGCTAGTGGTACCTGCATAGAGCAGCAGATCCGACGCACACCCTACGCACCCCCTGTTTTCCAGCCCATTTTTTAATTCCCCCACGATCCTGTCTACTCCATTCAACTCATGACAAACCCATGAACGCGGCCCATCGCTCGCTCGCGCAGCGAGCGCAACGGGTCCGGGCAGCGCCCGGCCGCCGGAGGCAGAGCCCGCGACCGCATCACATGTGGCGCCGGTCACCTACTTCCAGTGAACAGTAATTTTTCTTCACCTATAAATCCTTGTCTCCAACCCACTCCTCGATATAAACAACAACAGCTTATCCATCCAAGTAAGTGAACCAACCCCATCACAAGCACAGGTGGCCATAATTGCTGGAATGAGGATATTTATTTTTGTTTACTCGAACGACCTCTTCAAAGAGGCTCTGGGGCCCGTGTTCCCCGTCCTGGGGATCTCGGACCCTGCTCTTCGTAATGATCTCTTAATGTCATAGTTACACTGACTTCCAATTACCGGCCTCCCCTTGTGCTTACGCCAATTGTTCTCGTGTCAGCTCATCAACTAACACAGCTTAGCAGGGGTATACGCGAGGGTTCTGCCTCCGGCGGCTGGGCGCTGCCCAGACCCGTTGCGCTCGCTTCGCGAGCGGGCTGGGGGCCCGGGAGTAACTGGGTCCATAGATGCCCGCGTTATGTATTATATTTCCATAGCACATACACCCTTCCCGCTCGTAACTAGCTATTTGTATCCTACAGTTCTATCTCCCTCGCCATCCCTCAACTCACGCTCGTCCACTCGTCAGTGAGATCACAAATTTCAGTGGCTAGGGTTGGCCTGCGAATATGCACGATCCGGATTTTTTTTGCGTAATTCTCTTATCTTTTGTGTTTTCCCTTTTCTCTGGAACAACTCATTGGAGTCCACTTTTATAAAAATTTTCACCTCGTCGAATCCTCGGATGAAAGTGGTTTCGATTTTCACTTGTCAAGTAAGTAATTGGATTAGTGTGTCGTGATATTGTGATGTGTTTGGTTGTTCATAGTCATGTTCATGATGATGGTGTGACTCACTGACTGATCAAACTGGGCAACGAATTCTAACTTCAGTTTTAGGACTATCTATCTGGTAAGCATTCATATGGAAGGTGGACCAAGATGGAGATGAACAGTAGATGAGACCATATGACCGCTGATGCGATTCTGTTGCTAACCACGATTCTAGATCACATCTGGAAAACCAGCCAATATTAACCTCGCCTTTTCACTCTTGTGTGTTTTTCGTTTCCATTTTCATATTTATTCATTCCTGTCATTAGAAAAATGCTTCGTAATACTTTGCAGTTGTCCAAATCCTTGATCCCTTGTGGATTGAAACTCAAGTCGAGATTGGCATCGGCAGCTGCCACTGCTGCTTACTCGACTGTGAATACTGCTCTTTTCAATTCTCGGTCTGATCTCGATAGAGCTACTTTTACTATTCGTGATGGTCCTGTTTTCCATGGCAAATCGTTTGGTGCTAATACCAACATCTCTGGTGAAGCTGTGTTCTCTACTGGTATGGTTGGATATCCCGAATCAATGACGGATCCTTCATATCGTGGTCAGATTCTCGTGTTCACTCAACCTTTGATTGGTAACTACGGAGTTCCTTCTTCGACGGCCAGAGACCAGTTTGGTCTTTTGAAATATTTCGAGTCTCCACATTGTCAGTGTATCGGAGTGGTTGTTGCCGATGCTGCTATGCAATATAGTCATTGGACAGCCGTGGAGTCGCTTGGTGAATGGTGTCAGAGAGAAGGCGTGGCGGCTATCAGCGGCGTCGACACTCGGGCCATTGTTACTTATCTTCGTGAGCAGGGCTCTTCGTTGGCTAGAATAACCATTGGCGAGGAATATGACGCTGATGAGGACGAAGCGTTTGTGGATCCTGGCGCCATCAACCTAGTCCACAAAGTGTCGACCAAGCAACCTTTCCATGTGCCTGCTGCGCCGGTTGCTGGCCAGGAGAGTATCCACGTTGCTGTTATTGACTGCGGTGTCAAGGAAAACATCTTGAGATCGCTTGTTTCTCGCGGTGCGTCCATTACCGTGTTCCCCTATGATTACCCCATCCATAAGATTGCCCATCATTTCGACGGCATCTTTATTTCCAACGGCCCCGGTGACCCAACCCACTGCTCGTCTACCGTGTACAACCTGAAAAAGACCATGGAGACGTATGATGGACCTGTTTTCGGCATCTGTTTAGGTCACCAGCTTCTTGCCCTTGCTGCTGGCGCCAAGACCGTCAAACTCAAGTATGGTAACCGTGCTCATAACATTCCTGCTCTCGACCTGTTTACGGGAAAATGTCACATCACGTCGCAGAACCACGGGTACGCAGTCGACATTGGCACTCTGCCCGCCGAGTTCAAGCCCTACTTTATCAATCTCAACGACCAGAGCAACGAGGGCATGATCCACGTGTCCAGACCCATTTTCTCGACCCAGTTCCACCCCGAGGCCAAGGGAGGTCCTCTTGACTCGGCCTTCCTGTTCGACAAGTATCTCGAGGACATCCATGCCTTTAAGGCCAAGAAATCCGCCCAGGGCCTCGTCGACGCCGCCCCGTCGCCTCTGTTGGTGGACATTCTGGCCAAGGAGCGCGTGGGTGTAGAGATCAACCCCCAGGCGTAGGGGCCCGGGGGATGCCTCCGGCGGCCGGGCGCTGCCCGGACCCGTGCGCTCGCTTCGCGAGCTGTGCTGTCACGCACAGGTTTGGTATTTGTAGTAATATATTAGATTTTCTACGGAAAATAGAGTCGAAGACACGCTCTCCGCGAAGCGGAGCAGCGGGTCTGGGCAGCGCCCGGGATACACCAGGTTTCTTGCGAACCACCACGCTCTCCGCGAAGCGGAGCAACGGGTCTGGGCAGCGCCCAGCCGCCGGAGGCAGAGCCCTCTTACGGGTCAGCAATAGCTCCCGGGATACACCAGGTGTCTCGCGAACCACCACGCCCTCCGCAAAGCGGAGCAACGGGTCTGGGCAGCAAGCGTATCAATTTAATTCATATTTCATAATACAAAGTAGACGAGAGTATCTACAAGAAAACGAGGCACAAAAGTATATATTTTTGTTATACGTGAGTGTGTCTCAGTTTATTGTCCTTGATTTTGAAAGACGCTAGTTATAATTCCATCCCTGGCGCTGGCCCTGTTGGCCCGCATACTGGCCGTATCCCGCGTAGCTATAGAGGTTCTGCTGAACAGGGTACTGGGGCTGCTGAGGCAGACCGGCCTGGTGCTGCTGAGGCGACCCGGGGGTCTGTTTCGACGAGTCCTCTCTTTGAAGGAAATCTGAGATTCCACTCAAGCCACCGGCCTGGGTCTGCTGTTGCTGCTGTTGTTGTTGTTGCTGTTGCTGCTGTTGCTGACCTTGTGGCTGTTGACCCTGTTGTTGTTGAACCTGCTGTTGAGCCTGAGCTCCACCCTGAGCTGTAGGTTGACGATAGTCATAATAGCTCTGCTGCTGGTTGAAAAAGCCCTTCTGGGGACCAGTAGGAGTAGCATACTGAGCAGCTGCCAATGCCGCCTGTTGGTTATATCCAGAAGTCTGGTAATAGTAAGCGGCATAGGCAGGCGACATGTAATAAGGGTTCATAGAGGGCTGCTGTTGATACACACCGGCAGAAGCAGCTGCTGGCGAGCTGGCATTCGACGTCTGAGAAGCAGTGCCAGTAGTAGTCACTGTGGTGGGATCCGACGCTCCGGCTCCATAACGAGACGAGTCAATAGATCCATTGTGCTGGGCCTGTTGTGGTTGCTGTTGATGTTGCTGTTGACCAACCTGTTGATGCTGTTGCTGTTGTTGCTGACTGGCAGCGGCAGCAGCAGCAGCGGCCGCCTGCTGTTGATAATAATAGTTGTTGTAGGTGTTTCTTTGATCCGTCACTGCTGGAGCGGCGTACGGACTCTGATAGTCGGTGGGCACTGAATAGCCAGTAGCAAAGCCGGGGTGGGATCCAGGATGAGTGCCTGGGTATACATAGTGATTTTGTTGAGAATAAGTGTCGTAAGCTTTTTGTTGTTGCACTGAGCCAGCTCCAGTTTGAGCTTGTGCTGCAGCCGCCGCGGTCGCTTGTTGAGCGTGCTGCTGCTGCTGTTGCTGTTGTCCGTATCTGTAGTACGAAGGCTGAGCTTGGGCAGAAGCGTCAGCACTCGATTGATCGATAGGCTGCTGTTCAGGAATCGACGTAGCGGCGGACTCGGATCCAACAGACTGCTGGTGATCGGAAGAACCGATTTGCTGCTGTTGTTGGTCAACGGGAGTTTGTTCGTTTAGATCCAGACTACCGAATTGAACACCAACACGGTCCACAGTCCGGCTGACAGAGCCTGGGAGGATCACAGGCACTTCCTGAGTCACTCTCCTAGGAGCGTTGGTAGCGGCGGCGGTTTCAGTGGCAGCCGCCACGGATTCCGGCTTGGATTCAAGACCAGGAGGAATAGAAACCGACTCGGTGGTAGCCGTCGCAGCGTATGGCACTTCAGCAGTGACGGGCGCTTGTTCGTGGATTTCATTGATGGTCGTGGGTGGCACAGACACAGGCACAGACACAGGCACTGAAACAGGCACTGGCTTAGCAGCCGCCGGCTTCTTTTGTTCTTTTGGTTTGGCAATCGCAGCCCATGACAGTTTCTGAGACGTGGCGGGCAAAGCAGGCACTGCCGTGACTTTAGGAGCAGCAGTGGTAGCAGGAGCAGGGGCGGCAGTCGCCGCCTCTGGGGCCGTGTTCGTATCGGTCCTGGTCTCTTCAGCAAGCTCTGGCTGTGTTTGTTCGGATTCATGTGCATGCGACTGTGGAGTTTGGTGATGGTGATGGTGAAGCTGTTTCTTGGGTGCTACGGGAAGCGACTTTTTGCCCAGCGTATCAGCCCAGGATCTCGTTTTCGTGCTTTCCGACGATGATGGGCTTAACGCAGCATTGGCAGCATTGGCAACATTAGTGGCGTCCCAACTCGACGGGGTAGAAGTAGCGGTGGAATTGCTATTGACGGCACCAGTGACAGCAGTGTTTGGAGCACTGCCATTGACTCGTTTAGGAGCTCTGCTCCGACCTCTCTCGCTTCTCTGGCCGCGGATCGAGCCGGTTCCAGTAGTATTAGTAGCAGAAGTAGTAGTAGTAGTAGTAGTAGCAGTAGTAGCAGCACCAGTAGCACCAGTAGCACCAGTAGCACCAGTAGCACCAGTAGCACCAGCAGTTCCATTGGATCCGTAATGTGTAGACCCGTTACTGTGGCGGTGACTGGCCGAGTCCTTGGAATCAGGGCCCTTGGATTTGCCTCGCCCAGACGTATCTCTGGTCTTCTTCTTAACCTGGTCCCACTGTGACACATGGCCCTCGGCAATCAGCGTCACGCATTCTTCAACATCTCCATTGGTCTCTTCAAGCACAGCTAGTAAATCATCATCTTTCCAATCGGGGAACAGTTCCCGTAAAGTGGCCAATGCCGACGAATACTTCTTGCTCGACGACATGTCTGGCTATGATATGAAAAATGTGAATGATGAATAAATAAAAAACAAAACGAGAAAGGTCCACTAGGCCTCCAAGATCGTACCCGCCAAATAAAACCAACAACCAAATAAGGCTCTTGTTTTCCGTCTTTCAAACGTTCCACACAAACGCACTCTCAAAGCCTTGCTCACTCTCGAAGCTCTCCGTCGTCCTGATTATCTCGCGGTCCAGATTCGCTACGCTTGGCTCACGATAAAATACAATAAACAATCCTTGTTGACGCGGTCCCAGTACAAAAGTGTCGTGTATGTCAGAACGAAACGAAATGGAATTCGATGGACGATTGATTTTTTTCACACTAATTTTCTCTCCACCAAACAATGCACAACGCATACAGCCAAATAATATAAACTCCCAGCTGCAAACCCGCGCCCGCGGCTCTCTCGCTCCGCCCGCCGTCACGCGATCCGGGGGGCTGCCTCCGGCGGCTGGGCGCTGCCCAGACCCGTTGCTCCGCTTCGCGGAGGGCGGGGAGCGTGTAGCGAGCCCACTGAGTAGGCCCTCGGCTGCCGCGAGTCTCGAGCGAAGCTCGAGCAACGGGTCTGGGCAGCGCCCAGCCGCTGGAGGCAGAACCCCCCTGGCCAGCGCAGCAAGGCACCATCCGCCTTGATTTTGGGAGATCCCGGCGTCCGGCGTGCGGACGCGCCCCGGGTCGTGTGCTATTAAGATTCAGGGCCGGCTGGGAGGGGCAGGTGCGATCTGGCGGGGAGAGGCCCCCCGAGGCCAGGCCTTGTCGCGTGGCCTGCCGGAGTTTGAGTTAGAGTTCGGCAGCGCAGGGGCTGGGAGCGGGAGTGGCAGTGGCAGGCGAGAGAGCCGTGGGGGAGCAGAGGCTGCCCAGTGGGCAAGCGGTAGGAGAGCAGCGAGCATCGATCTGGTGAACGTTTCTGCCGGCAACGGTTATCGAAGTTTGTCCTCAATCGGAGCAGGAGGCATGCGAGATCGCACAAGCTGAAATCGAACGTTGACTACGTCAAAGTCTACGGTTCGGGCAGTCGATAGGATCGGCTCGGAGTAAGGATGTCGCACACTGGGTAGAGGGTGTGCAATAGTAAATAGATAATTAGAAAACAGAGTCAGGGTCGACCAATGGTCATGGGAGGTTCTACTGTAGATAGAATCAATTGACAGATTCTATAGAGTATAATAAATATTAATAATACAGATATCGATGGGCAAATAAACAGAACGAGATAGTCTGATTGTAGTTGAGGTAGTGAATGTGAATGCATCGAGTCGCTCGAAGTAGTCGTAGAAGTCAATGATATTGAGGTAGTAAGGTCTATCGAGGTAGTCGAGGTAGTCGAGGTAGTCAAAGAAGCCAAGTCTCACAGCAGACGGGCTGGCTGAGTCAGAGAAGCCAAGTCTGTTCGCACTCTGCTGCCTCGAAGCTCGTGCGCAGGAGGAGGATGGAGACCGCCTGCCGAACCTGACCCCAACACCAAAGATGATGTTATGGCAACAAACACTATTACCTGGCTCGCTGACACGTTTGACATCACATCGCGATTGTTTCGCTCCGAGGCGGCGGCCGTACCTGCCCAACCACAACAGCCACCGCCTACAAATAAACGCCGACATCAGTCCAGAGATGGTGTCACAGCTTACGGCAGGGGGGGCGCCGTCAGTAAATCTGACGAGCTTTCAGTTCCCAACGAATCTGGTGTGGACGAGCAGCACGAGCCGGGAACCACCACCGACAGCAACGCGACATCTAGCAAACACCATATTCACTACGAACGTCGAGTTTTCAGTCACATCCGTGTCCCTGCTGGCGACGTTCCTGATGAAAGTTACACTGACGAGGAAAGCTCAAAAGCCTCGAATAAAGCCCCGTCAATGCTGAAAATCATCGCTCATCCTTCCGATCACCGTCATGTACGAGGAGGTCTAGGTAGACTAGGTAGTCTAGGTAGTCAAGGTAAGAAGCCAAGTCTGACAATAGTCGAGTTAGGTAGTCAAGCAAGTCAAGTCTGACTAGGTAGTCGAATCTGACAGTAGTCGACTTGGCTGAGGAGTCTTTTCCATCTCCGCATCTACTGGCTCCACAGCTTCCAGTTCAACCTCTACTGGTTCTTCAGCCTCTAGTTCCACGTCCTCTTCTAATTCTGTCATCTCTTCCGGTTCTTCACAGCTGACGACAACGAAGCAGCGCTGAAGGCGACTGATTAAGGAGCACTAGAGGCGGCTGGACCGGAACCAGCAGATGAAGCGGCACCAGAAACCGCCATTGAAGCAGTGCTCGAGGCAGCTGGACTGTAAAATGCCGTGCTAGAACCTACTGTAGAGGCAGTTGAGGAACCAGCTGTGCTAGAAGGAAAACGTAGAGTCAGTCCAGCAAGTCAAGTCTGATGGGGTAGAAGAGGTAGTCAAAGAAGCCAAAATCAAAATGTAGTCGCCTTGGCTAAGGTAGTAGAGGTAGTCGAGGTAAAGTCTGACGAGGTAGTTGAAGTAGTCAAGTCTATCGAGCTAGTACAGTCCGTCAAGTCAGTCCAATAGCCTAACAGTCAGTGGAAAAGTGAAAGGTAGTAGAGTCTATCTAAGCAGTTGAGGTGATAACATCGATCGAGCTGGTCGATGGAGTCGAGTCTTGTAAAGGGTATCAGATAAGGGAGTCGAGAGAGTCGAGAGAGTCGAGTCCGTCAAGTCTATCGAATGCCGACCAGTTGGCGTAGTGATACCTGTCAAGTCTGGCGAGGTAGTAGAGTCAATCAAAGTAACTGAATTAGTAGTCTGTTGAGGTGCCCCGCCTCAACAATCTCGTTGAGCGATTCCTCCTTGGGTAGTTGAGACCCAGTCTATCGAGTTCGTCAAAGTAAATATATAAGTGACGGTCAGTCGACATGGCAAAATATGTCAACACTGGCGAGGCGGTTAGCCAAGTCTATCGAGTCGATCGAGAGACAGAAGTAGCAGAGGTGGTAAACTCTACTGAGATAGTTGAGATAGTAAAGTCTATCAAAGTAGTTGATGGCATCTAGCGAGGCAGCAGACTCTATTGATGTAGTCGAGGTCGTGGAGTGAAGAGTGGCCGAAATCAAGTCTATCAAGTCGGTCGAGAAAGTCAAATGTTACGAGCAGTAGAGGCAGTCGAGGTAGTAAGGTCTATCAAGTGACCAGTCTCTGACAACGTGGTTGAAACACAAAATTGTACCCAGTGACGGGCAGTCAAATCAAAACCTGGTCAGAACGGGGTATCAGCTGCTCCAACCGAGGATCGAGTCACGGCGCCGGAGCAGTGTCAGATTATATCATCAGATGCACTCCACGAACTCTTGATCACCCACTGTTTTACCACTGTTTTACCACTGTTTTCGTTGGTAGATTATCTGTCCAAGTGATTGGGTTCTGGTGATATCACTTGTTTCAACTCCTCCTGGTAGATCGTGTGGATTCGTGCAATTCATCCACCAGGTTAACGAGAAGCTCCTCACCACCTAATCATTATTGGACTATGAACCTGCGTGCCAAGTCTGAATAATCATGGAATATAAAATCCTACCAGACATTTGTCAAGCATATGCTCATAATTAACCCACGCATGAGTGGATTGGAATAACCGTGTACCGTCTTTTCCTGCACATTGGAGCACTTCACGTTCTCCTCCAGGATGAAAAGCCACATATGGAGTGATATTATACACCTTGCCTGCCAGCACAGTCCAGGCGTCGTCGGGACTTGAATGCTTGGCCAGCTCGGTTCGCGACACTCGCAACAACTGCGGTGTGTCCACTCCCTGTAACGTTAGTATTGGATGAAGCTCAACTTCAACCTCAACCTCAACCTAATCATGACTTACTCGAAGATTCGCTCCCGATGCTCGTAGATTGGCCCAGTCCAGAGCAGAATGGCCTGGTTTAAGAGCCACTTTGCCACGCCTGCCAGTTCTCGAAGCGCTGCCACTCGCAGATACTCTCTGGGCCGAGCTCATGCTGGGGAACAGCGATGACTGAGCATTTCCTGGTGGTGGAGCAAGCGTCCGTCTCTGCGAGGGCGGTGGCAGTGACTGAGGTTTCACCGGAGACCTTAGTGACGGAGACTGAGAATTGTCCATTATCTTACAAGAGTAATCTATCCACTCTGTATACTGTTTTCCAACGTTTTAGACTGTATCTCAATATCTAAATTATTATTATCATCTGTCATTATAAATCACTATAAGGGGGCCACACTTTTCTCACTCCATATAATCATATATTCACGTATCCAACCGCCCTGAAGATCCGAGTTTCGGTAGCTTAACTATGTTCATGATTGGGTTAGATTAGCTTGTAGTCCAGTAATAAAGAAATCAGGCAAGCTATTGTGACTGGGACTATTCAATTGGGCATTCTATTTGTTGTAACGTGAGGTTTCAAGTGGATCGTTCACAGCACCTGTTATGACCCAATATCAGACTTCATCAGCACCAGATGTAGTTTACCTGACCAAATCGCTGGTTTATTTGTTTGGAATCGGTGGTGTCGCATATATTATACTTCCCAGTGTACTCAGTTGGAATCCATTGAGTTTAGTGTTTCCGATATTTTTCGGTTCTCGAGGCTCGAAAATGAATGTTCTAAGGAGGAAAAAGAAGGCTGGTAAATATACGGTGGGACTGACAAATCCTGCCAATGATTGTTTTGCCAATTCCAACATCCAAGCCCTGGCGTCGCTTCCTTTATTAGCTCATTATTTGAGGGAGGTTCAGGGGGTGTCGATAGCGGCGACATCGGCGACAGCGACGGCGACGGTGAAATCTACGGCCCCACTGACGGCTCCGATAACGGCTTCATCGAGTGAATCAAGTGCACCCAGTGAACCAAATGCACCCAGTGAATCAAGTGCACCCAATGAACCAAGTACACCCAATGAACCCAGTCCATCTGGACCCAAATCACCGACGCCCGGGGCGTACCGGGCGTACGGAGCCAGCAGTCCTTCTGTGCCGCACTCATCTCCCTCGTCTCCCTCGTCTCCCGGACGGCCTCTTCTTTCAATTGCGCTTTTGCAAATGATCCGAGACCTTAACGAGCCGATTCTGGCGCCCAAGACTATGTCGCCGTGGACGTTTCTGGTGATCCTGGAGCGAATCTACAAGTCGCGGATCTCGCGCAACCAGCACGATGCGCACGAGCTGCTCCACCTGATCCTGGAGACGCTTCAAAACGAATACGAGAGTCTCTCCAAGACCCTAACACCACCGCCACCGCCACCCCCATCGAGCTCGCTTCGCGAGCACAACGGGTCCGGGCAGCGCCCGGCCGTCGGAGACCTGCCCCCCTCATTTGCATTTTCCGGCTCCACCATCGACCGCATCACCTGCTCGCGCTGTGGCTACTCGCCGCCGGCCACGGCGTCGGCGTTTGTGGTGCTGTCTCTCATGGTTCCCCAGAAACGGGCCGTGGCGCTGACCGACCTGCTGGACGCGCTGTCGAGCCCAGAGTATATCCAGGATTACGGCTGTCAGCAGTGCCGACTGCGGCATGCCAGCCAGCTGAAGAGCGGTGACAAGTTCCAGCAGTATTTGGGCGATGCGTCGAAGATGCCCCGAGATCTCGAGAGCGAGCTGCCCAAGAATATCGTCAGTCCAATTGCCAAGTGCACGACGTTCCATAAACTGCCGGATGTGCTGGCCATCCACCTGTCGCGGTCGATTTACGGCGGCTTTGGAGCGTCGCGCAACTCGTGTAAAGTGTCTACAAGAGAAGAGATTGCCCTGGTCGAGCAGGCCACGGGCAACATTGTAAAGTATAGGCTGATGGCCATGATCCGGCACAAGGGAACGCATCAGATGGGCCACTATGAATGTTTCCGAAGAAAGAGTCTGGTGGTTTGGAAGGAGATCTTGAAGCAGCTGGAAAAGGACTCAGTATCTAGTGGTCGCAATGATGGACAGACAGCTGGAACGGCCACTCCCGTGACGACCACTCCAGCGACGACCACTCCAGCGACCACCACTCCAGCGACCACCACTCCAGCGACCACCACTCCAGCGACGACCACTCCAGCAACGGCCACCCCAGTTACCACCACTCCCATGACGACCACCACTCGTGTTACATCGTCGACTTCCACTTCCACTTCCACCACTCTCACCACCGCTACTCTCACCACCGCTACTCCCACTACCACCTCACCTACTACTCCCACGTCCACTTCCATTACCACTCCATCTTCACCGTCAACATCATCAACCGCCCGATCCTCTCTAGCCCACGAGACCTCGTACTCATCATCAGCCACCACCGGCACCGCCCACTCACCCGTGCCCTCACTTGCATCCGACTACGTCTCGCTGTCCAGCTCGTCGTCGTCCCTTTCCTCCACTCCCCTCCCCCTGCCTCTTCCCCTGTCAGCGACCTCGTCTCCCCGCTCACTACCCCTGCCGTACCCCTCTGACCGGTCAATGCCGTCGCCCGCCAGCCTCTCGACCAGCGGGTTCGCATCCGCCGAAATCAGCGTCAACACCCTTCGAGCAGCCGACAACCTGCTCCCCCCGACAGCAGCACCACCACCGCCCCGGCCTGCTCCTCCCCCGAACAACATCGCCCCGCCCAGCAACCACGAGTGGTGGAAAATCAGCGACGACAAGGTCTGGGAGTGCTCCACCAAAGAAGTCCTCCGCGAAGAGTCCGGCGCATACCTCCTGTTCTACGAGAGACTCGCTTAGCGGCCGGGGGACCTGCCTCCGGCGGCTGGGCGCTGCCCAGACCCGTGGCTCCGCTTCGCGGAGGGCGTGGACCGTGGACTGGTTCTGGCGCGCGAGCAGATCCGGTTGTCTGGCTTGCGTCACTCAATAGTTGACACTGGCTCGCAGGTCGGGCATTCCGCATGTACCAGGAGACAGAAACAAAGTATACTGAAGCTACAAAAACGTGTCACTCGGCTGATTAACTGGAGCAGTGAAAAAGTACAGTCCTCCCCTTAGAGATGCTGCTGCTGCTTATTCAGAAACTTCGGGCAATCAGGACTCCAGGACTACGCCCAGACAACCTGCTGTTCGATATCGCTCAGAACACAACCAAACGCAGCTAATCGATCACTTGATGACAGATGTGACGTTAATGACTCCCTCCATCTCCGTGGGTTGAGTCCGAGTTTCCATCTAAACTACAAGAAATACCTACACATCCGAAACACAGGGCAAGCAGTTATGAACCAATGGCATAAGTAGCGCTAGCAGTCACTACCGAAATATCAAACCAGAGATGAGATGTACCACCAGGATCGAATTTCTAGTACTCGAAAATGTACTAAGAAGTGAACCAGAGAAGATATTAAGCAAGCTTGTTCAGTTCAGAAACTGGACACGTGAGGATGGGTGCTCAGTACGTTTCGTGTCCAGTTATGAGGCTTCGAGACCCTTTTTTTACTTGAGACCTGTTGATCAAAGATACTGTTGGAGACCCCATGTGTTGTTTGCTTATCAGAGACAAGGCATGGTGGGATTAGTTAAAGTTGATTAACTGATCCGAAAATAGGACTCTTCCGGAGTAGAGCTCATCATACTATTAATGATTTGGTTGGGATTGGAAGCTCAACCCCAGTGCCTAGCGTGAACGCGGGGGGATTTTGGAGGAACATGAATATCAAATAATGATTAGAATATTGAATATGAAATATCAATTGTCTCTGATTACATCGATTTCAAATAGACAATAATGACACGTAAAGACACAGCACTAAAGGCCTTGGACAGGGAATTGATGGACTGTAAAGGTAAATAACCCGGCCATGTTTGCAATAATGAGACACTCGCACAGGCAGCCCAGGGACTCAATTGCACGATCCACGGCCCACGAAGGCCCGTCACGCTTACGTCAGTGGCCGACCTCCACGCTCCCCGCCCTCCGCGAAGCGGAGCCACGGGTCTGGGCAGCGCCCAGCCGCCGGAGGCCACCCAGGCTCGTCGTATTCCAGCTGAGTTGCACGAACCAAGCACTCCGCGAAGCGGAGCAACGGGTCTGGGCAGCGCCCAGCCGCCGGAGGCAGGTGGAGGGGCGAGAGACAGGGAATAACATTAATAAAAACTAGACTAGGAAACTAACCACCATAATAATAATAATAAAATAAGAAGAGCGTTCGGACACGAGGCAGGGGCGAGGACTTATTCCGAGAATTCCTGCTGCTTGCTGGCATTGTAGGCGGCCTTTTCTTCCTCGTAACGTTTCTTGTCTTGAGTGGCTTTGGTCTCGTAGGGCACCTTCTGGGGCTCGGTGAGGGCCTTCCATTTCTCGCCGAGAACCTTGCCAATCTGGCCAAACGAGATGTCTGGGTTCTCGCTTCGGACGTTGTCGCGCTGCTCGTTGGCAAAGTACATGTAGGCCGAGAGGGCACGCTTAGGGGCGTTGGGGTCCTTCTTCTTCTTGCGGATCTCCTCCTTGGTACGACGTCTTCCAGCTTCTTTAGGCATTTCTGAATGGAAGTTAGCAATTGACGTGGTGGCCACAGTGGCAGCAGCAGCGGGGCGGGCAAACGCCATGGGACGAGAAGCGGCCAATGACACGACAGCAATTGAGCGACAACGCGTTAATTGAAACATTTTGTAAGAAATGAATGGTATTGAATTTTGTTGTTGTTGTGTGTGTACACTGTTGATGGAATGAATGCAAAAGCGCGGGTTATATATAACTGGGATAAGAAGAGAGTAGTAGTAGTGAGCCACCGGAGTCAGGGTATGGGTAGCTGCTGGTGGTGGGTAGAGGGATTGGCTGAATGGACATTCGTCATGCGACCCATGCCACCCAGTGGTGGTGAAGGTGATGGGCGCCGGTGTTTGACGAGCGCGCGCGTTCGTTCGCGTTGTTGCAGTGAGGGGCGTTTGGGCTGGTTACGCGCAGTCAGGTATCATCAGCGCCAGTGTGTAGGAGACAGTACAGCAAACAAGGCGGATGTGCGGTACAGGCAAGCATGGAATGTGGCAGGCAAGGGTGGTGGTGGTCGGCTGGCGTACGCGTGCTGTGCTAAATCACACACTCGAAGCTGTACATCACAGAACAGTGAGCGCGCCCAGATCGGCAGCGATCGGCGCCGGGGTATTTTGCAAGGCAAAAGTTGGGTAGTAGCCGACACCCCCAAAAACGAGGCCTGGCACTGGGATTGTGAGGGATTGTGAGGGTCTGGAGGATGCATTTGTCGGTGCTGACCACGCGCTGAGCGCTGCTTTTCCGAGCCAAGCCAAGTTGACATGAGCTTAAATGTAGTTGGTATTGTAGGACAATTGGGTATTGGGGGTACAATTGGGGTCAATGGGGTGGTGTAGAGATGATTACGCGGAGCCCCTCGGTGCCCCTCTAGTCGGGTATACCTGACTAAAGGGTATCGCGTACCAATGGTAATAATACTGGGTAATAATACTGGGTAGCGAGTATTATTGCCAATGTTGCACAGTCGCCTCAATTGACTCTCTAACGTCGAGCCATTAAGCGGTCTCGCTCATCCTTCTTTCGCTGTCGCTCTGACTCTCCCTCTCGCGCTCCCTCATCCTGCTAATCTCACACAAACATAGTATCTAACAAAATGCTCGAACAACTCAATCACACACAACAGACAAGACAATTCCACACCCACGTTCACGTTCACATCTCTATATTGCTGCTCAAAGGCAATTGAGCAACCATGGCAACAACGACGGCGACACCGAGAAATTCGACCGACATCACTCGTTAAACACTGTCACAATCACTACTTCCCACGGTAACACGCACCGCGTCCATTATCTTTATACAATTCCATATCGTAACGTCCTTCTCATGTCTTCTTTGTCTTGTCTTTGTCGTCATCTCCAGCGTTGGTGTTCATGTTCTGTTCTGTTCATATTCTGTATCTACTATGTCCCTGCTTGATGTTCACAAGATCCTTAACTTCAATACTCACCTTAATATTTTTCTCGCAGGGCTTCGAAAGTAATGTGGTTTGGTGGTGGTGTACTACTAACAACTGTTGTGTGTACTGCTTGCTTGGTGGTGGTGTAGTAGTAATAATGTAAAAAAAGCTGCTGCTTCTCACTGTGTGGATATGGTAGTGTTTTTAAACTGTGTGTGTACTGTGTACAGTGCGATACTAGCACTATGCGCACACGGGTTCCTTGATCTACGCCCATACTGTGATGTACAGTAGGCTCCCGCGCGCCCACAAACTCCCAACTGCGCGCCTCGCCCTGGCTGCGCTGCGCCGGGGTGTGGGCTGGGGGCCGGGGGGGGTCTCTGCCTTCGGCGACCGGGCGCTGCCCGGACCCGCTGTGCTCGCTGCGCGAGCAGCTGGGAGTGTGGGGAGGGGAGAACGCGAGCCCGTGTGCGAACACTGGGAGCACTGGGCACTGCAGGCAAGAATGCGACGGGACAGCGTCCCTACGCACAGACCCAGCTATACCAGTCAAGTGGCGCCGGCGGTGGCGCCGGCGGTGGCGCCTTGGCGCTTTAGTCCCGAGCCGGACATGGCAGGGGACGGCCGCTTATCTTTACAACGGTTATCTTGATAGAGGTTAGGGCGGGGCCTTCTCGGTGAGTGGTTGACGGAGGTCGAGAGACGCCCTCCCTCAGAACCCGAGGCCCCTGGGTCCCTCAAATTGTACGACGAGTCACAGTGTTTCCTTGGACAAGCACCAAGCCCTCCGCGAAGCGGAGCAACGGGTCTGGGCAGCGCCCAGCCGCCGGAGGCAGGACCCCGGGCCCCCACCCCCGCGCGCGGGAGAACCCTAATATCTGAAATTTGGCTAATGCCGTGAGTTGGAGAGAGAAAGGGGGCCACGAAGAACCACGTTACTTGACGAAGAAGAAGGAACGGATCGGATCGCGAATAGAAGAAAGGTTTGTCGGTTTGTGGGTTTCTGTTTGGTAGTTGAAGTTTGTTTTGATTGTTGGTAGTGAAAAAAAAAAATGGGTGTTCAGGTTCTGGGAGCTAGAGTCAAGTCGGTTCTGTCTGGAGACACTATTGTGCTTGTGCCTGCAAAGGGCGATCAGGAAAAGGAGAGACTGCTGGCTTTGGCATATGTGTCGTCTCCTCGGGTCAGCAGCAATGAGATGTTTGGGTTTGAGGCCAGAGAATATCTGCGCAAGTTGCTGGTCGGCAAGGTTGTTCAATTCAAGGTGCTGTATTCTATTAATGGCCGAGACTACGGTGATGTGATGTCGCCGGTGTTTGCGAGTCTTGTGGAAAAGGTTGTTGCCGACGGAATCGTCAAGGTGCGCGACGACTCGGCGGCCAAAGACGGCTACGAGGGCGACGACGGCTATAGCACAAGGCTATTGGCAGCTCAGGAAAAGGCCAAGGCTGGCCAGCTGGGCGTGTGGGGTACTAACCTGGCGCTGCCGGCCTCGATAATGCCCAATCTCTCCAAGGACATCATCGAGTCCAAACGAGAATATCCTGCCATCGTCGAACGAGTGGTTTCTGGAGACCGAGTCCAGATTCGGGCGTTTATTGATAACCACAGCCATTTCCTTGGAAACGTGCTTTTGGCAGGCATCCGCACTCCGCGATCCACGTCACCCGACGCGCCTGCAGAGCCATATGGAGACGTAGCCAAGTCGTTTGTCAGCTCGAGACTGCTGCAGCGATCTGTGCGAGTGACATTTGTAGCTCAGTCCAACACCGGCGTTCCTATCGCCAGCATCTCTCATCCTGCTGGCGATATTGTCGATAACCTGCTTCGAAATGGTCTCGCTTCAATTGCTGACTGGCAGAGCCAATTCCTGGGTGCTAAGAAAATGACTGCTCTAAGGGCTGCTGAGAGGGTTGCCAAGGAAAGCAATCTCAACTTGTGGAAGGCAGTGGGCAACGACGACTCGGTCAACCATGACCACAATCGATCGCTCAACACTTTTGAAGCGATTATTGCCAAGGTGATTTCTCCCGACACGTATGTCATTCGTCTGCGATCCGACGAAGAGCGCACGGTCCAGCTCGCCTCGATCCGTGCTCCTCGAAAGTCAGATGCTTCTCCTTTGGATGTGTATGCGCCGATTGCCAAAGAGTTTGCACGATCCAGATTCATTGCTAAAAAGGTCAAAGTCACTGTCATTGCTCTTCGGCCCAAGACCGAGCAATTCGATGAGCGCGAGTTAGTGACGCTGGAGCTACAGGGTAAAGATATCGCGCTCATCCTTGTGGAGTCTGGTTATGTTACTATCATTCGTCACCGAAAGGGAGATGACCATGACCGTTCTCCAATCTGGGACCAGCTGCTTGAAAAGGAGACCGAGGCTATCTCCAAGCAGCTTGGAATCCATTCCAAGAAACCTCCTCCACCCCAGCGAATCGTGGATGCGTCTGAGAATCTCACTAGAGCCAAGGGGTTCCTGTCTTCTTTGGAGCGTCAACCGCGTATTCCTGCTGTTGTTGACTATATTTCATCCGGAGGAAGACTGAGACTTGTATCAGCTCGAGAAAATATCCTTCTGACTGTGGTTCTAGCCGGTGTGCGAGTTCCTCGTCCGCAGGAACCGTTTGGAAACGAGGCTCTGGAGTACGTCAGCAAACGTCTGTGGCAGCGTGATGTCCAGTTCACCGTTGTGAATGTCGATAAAACAGGCGGCTTTGTCGGTCATGTTTATCTTCCTGGCAGTTCCATTCCATTGTCTGTGGCTCTTGTCAAAGAAGGGTTGGCGGAAGTGCATGGGTTCTCTGCTCAGCAAAGTGGATTCCAGCAAGTTTTGGAAGATGCGGAGGCGGATGCCAAGCAGGCAAAAAAAGGATTATGGGTGTCGTACGTTGAAGAGGAACAGCAGCAGCCCGAGGTGAAAGCTGTTGTTGCGTCTGCCGATACCAGCGCTACCCCAGCCACCAAAAACTATATTGACGTTTTGGTTACGGAAATATCCTCGAGTGGAGAAATCTTCTTCCAGACTCAGCAGGCAGTAGCCAAGCATGCCAAGCTGTCGGGTGAACTCACATCGTTCAATCTTTCTGCTGCCAACTCGGCGCAGTTCTCGTTCAAGGCTCATGTGAAGAAGGGCGATGTCGTCACTTTTGTTCAAGGAGCAGGCAAGTTCGCCAGAGGTAAAGTTTTGCTATTCGAGAAGCCCGACAAGTATACCGTTGAGCTGGTTGATACTGGTGCTGTTGCAACCACTCGTGTGGCCTCGCTGCGTCCTCTTCCCGCGCAGTTCTCGTTAGCTGCTACTCCCCCATTGGCTAAATGTGCCGTGCTATCGTTTGTTCAGACCCCTCCTGCTAGCTACCTCGATGAATACGTCAACTATCTACGAGAATCCTTCAAGGGAAAGCAATTGGTAGCCAACATTGATTCTCCCGCCAGTGTATCCCCAGTTTCCGTCACCTTGTTTGCGGCAGACTCTAAAGGAGCCAACGACTCGATCAATAGCCGAGCTATCGATAACGGATATGTTTTTGTTTCTGCTGTCCCCACTTGGGCCAGAGATGCTTCCTGGAACGCCACCTTGGATTCTCTGCGGGAATCTGAGGAGAATGCGAGATCCGATCACATTGGTATCTGGGAATATGGTGACCCAAGAGACGCTGAAGAATAGACTATTCACATCCATGTAAATAATGCATTTATCGTTACGACACGACACGTTAAATCAAGCGCTGTATATATTACATTACATTATTGTCCATCACCGTAAAATTTCTTGAAAATAAAATGAAGCGTCAAGTTCGTGTTCAATTTTACCATGTCATCAAACAATGAAATGTACTGAAGATTGTTATACTGCTGTCCTAGCAGTTCATCCAGCGTCAGCGCTGTCGAAGCTCCTGGCAACACTATCAAACCATATGCGGCCTCGATATTAAATACCCCGACTTCATCAGACGAAAAGGTAAATGTCACTTGGTTATACTGTCTATCCGAATACCCATTGAGCTCGACAAGAACACCCTTTTCAAACAAGTTGGACGCACTATATTTATAAGAACCAAACTTTGGAACCTTGCCGTTTTTCTGCAAATCGCGTATATGGAAGTATTGTTTGGTAAACGGCAGCGCCAACAGCTTACGTTTACCCTTTTTACTTTGCAGAGTGGACATGGCTTGTTCAATGTAATTATTGTATGTCTTCAACTGAGTTTGCAAGTAGGCTTCCTTTTCACTCAAGTGAGCCAGTGTCTGTTTGATTCCTTCGGTCTCCCTTTCGCGAGATATCTGCCTATTCGTCTTTGATTTGATATCTAGAGCAATGGAGTTCAGGATATCCTGATAGTTGTTTTCTCTTGTGATGCGACCCAACGACTCTAACTCAATTACCTTTTCCAGAGTCAGCAGTTTGAGTTCGCGATACGACAGTTTCGAAAGGTCGCCAAGGGCATTTTCCGAATACGCGATATTGCGTTTTCCCTTTTCAACTTTCTCCTCTTTCAGAATCGCTTTATATTTCTCTTCATGCTCCGGAATCACTGGACTCAACAGAATGTCCAATAAATTGGCACCAGTCTGCACTCGTAAAACATAGATCATACACCGCTTTGTCGCAACAAACAGGGATGTTATCTCTGCCTCGGGATCCTCTACACGGCAGAAGCTAGGGTTCAGATCAAGCTTAACTTCAGTGAATCTTGCAATGTTCAAAATCTCACTTGCATCATTAGGCAGGTTTCCCAACTGTCGTAGGACATCTCTCAACGAATCATCCTCATTAGGAGCAACAACACTCAGTTCCTGACATATTAACGAATGGATCGAGAATATATCAGATGTTTTCAGATACAGTTTGGGCTTCTGATGGCACGTCAGGTCGTCAAAGATATTGGTATTAAACTCTTGTTCAAGATCCTGAACATAAATGACTTTTTCAAAGAACACTCTCATTCTCACGATACACGCTTTCACATAGTCATTCAGTGGCTGTAGATATACATTGTCCTTTGAGAACGGTTTCAGGGATGCTATCTGAACAAGGATTTTCGTCACATCATTCAGGTTTTTCGTCTGTTGCGCGCTGAGAGCACTCCCAACGATGCCATATGAATCAGATGCAATAATGGCAGGAATTAAATAATGGCCGAATAGAACGTGTCCAACGACTGCCAGAAGCTTATCTCT
This sequence comes from Sugiyamaella japonica, assembly GCA_030583365.1. Lineage (NCBI taxonomy): Eukaryota > Fungi > Ascomycota > Dipodascomycetes > Dipodascales > Trichomonascaceae > Sugiyamaella > Sugiyamaella japonica. The sequence continues at coordinate 59,260 of JAJMIG010000028.1, forward strand.
GGAACTGTTGCCTCGTATAGATCCACCCGAAGCTTCACTAAACCTCCGCTTTGTACAATTGTAAATCTCTCTAGCGACATATCGAATATGATACGATATGCAATCAATATTGGCTTCCATATCGTCCAAGAAGATTGTCGAAAGTTCGCGAAGATTCTGAAGATTGGTGATGAAAATATTTCTCGTTTCTAGATCCTGAATGGCCTCATCAACAGGTACATTAGGAGACCTGTCGCTGAGACGGCCTGTCAACAGCTCCTCGTTGTTGATGGATGCTCTATAGATTGCCAGTGGATCACTTTCCAAATCTAGATCTTGAGCTTCAACCACTTTGTTGACGGCATTTCCAAGTAGTTCCCGTAGCGACCGTCTTGCCTTTGTGCCCCTATTCAAAGCAGCAACCAGTTTCCACCAGATGAAGTTACCTCGAAGGAATGACTTTATGCTCTCGCAATTCTCGATTTCTTCTTGAACACTTCTTCCAATAAGCTGTAGTAAGAAGAATTCTTCACGATTCTTTTGTGCGTATCCATACAGATTCATTACCAACGCTTCAATGTCCTTTGCTTCTTTTTCAACCATCATTCTGTCATGGACTTTGCGGAACAATCTGGCCAGGTATTGAGGCTGGGTCTGAATTATATAGAAAAACCCTTGGTATAGTTCTAGTCGACGACGAGAAGTTTTGTTGAGAGCCTTGAGATCAAACATATCACTTGTGGAATTAACTGATACTCTTGCCTTGACTCCTTTGTTCCGATGCCGCACAAGCTCGTCGAGGGTGATTTTGTTCTTCAATAGCAGAGCAATCTTGACATCGAGCTGAGTGATGAACTGTTCCAGAGTTTCATTGTTGCGAACCTCGTCAATGACCCGTTTACGGTTCTGCTCCAACACGATTTCTTGCTCAAAATCAAGGTCGCTGTCGGCCAGCAAATGTACAAAGCTCTTGACGGTTGACAGTGGCGGATTCTGGCCTGTAATCAGCGATTTATAAGCATCTCCCTGTTTTTTGGCGCGAACAAAGCTTTGAATCTTGATTACTTTGTCCATGTTTTTCCTGAAAAAGTCCATACGGTCGTTGAACTCTTTGCGAATCATGTATCCGCGCACTCTTGCCTGTAGGGCGATGATGGCCGGTTCTTCTTCCTCAAACTCTTCGAGCATCAGAGTGTAGGCAAATCGAGTCACCACTCCTCTGAAGATTGATTGGAGTCTGATTATTGAAGGAGAGCAAAGGTCGAACCGATCAAGAGCTTCACAGACATCGGCTCGTACAGAATTGCCCCGAATCGCACACTGGAGGCTGAGAATTGATTGTTGGTTTAGTCTGAGGACTTGAGAGATATGATTCTGCTTACATCTCAGTAGATGAGCACGGGAAACTGATTGCACGTCAAGTACTAGACCAGATGATGCATTTAGGCATGTTTTGATAGACTCGACATTATAGCGGACACGTTTTCCCCTGATTATGGACTGTAGGTTCTTGAAAATCTTTTCACTGTCGAGCATGGTGTCCATTTCGGACTGGAATCTTCTTCTAATCTTCGAAGCTCTGACCACCGACTGCAGAACTGCTACTTGATTTGCCTGGGAGAGTAATGATTTGTCGATTGTTGACATTTGTTGACGGATAATGGTAGCACGAATGATTGATTGCAATTCTGTAATGCTGCTGTTGGTGGCATCTCCGCGAAGATGTGAGATTTGCCTACTGGTAGCCTTTCGAATTGGCAGCGACCGAATCAGAGACTGAAAGGCGATTACACTTTCGACTTCGGATTCTAGAACCTGACGAAGTCCGTCCTTTTTCTGGCGAAGAATGTGTCCTCGAATGCATGACTGAAGGGTTGTTAAACGGCCAGTATCGAGTGTATTGCTGGCAGCCGACAACTCGTTTCGAAGCTTTACTCCACGAATGAGTGATTGAAGTGCGAGCACGTCGGGCAAGGCAAGGAATCTCAAGTCGTACTGTTTTTCTCTCATTTCAGCCCGTAACAGGGCCCCTCTTGCACCGGCCTGGAGTTTCGACCATAGAATAGCCTGCGAATGCTGTATCTGCCTTTGGTTTTTCAACCTTGCTCGACAGTTCAAAGCTCTGATATATGATTGGAGAATAGTAATTTGGCTGGCAGACCTTTCCAGGATATATTTGTTGGCATTAAAGTCATATCGGAACAGTGAGCCACGACAGGCAGCCTGGAACTTGGTGATGTGTTCCTCACACTTTTCGAGGTCCATTTGTAGCTGCTCTTGTTCAGAAATGACTGGAGCTTGTTCGAAATGGCGGGTCATGCCTGCAAAGTTTGGAAGGTTGACTCCTGAAGCGTCCAGGCCCCTCTGGGTATGATAAATCTCGTCGTCAGTGAACTCCAATTTGCCGACCAAATTGCCAATTGACGGAGCTAGATTGTCTGCCGACAAAATGAAAGAAAGTGCGTGAATACAGTAGATGACCTTTGGAATGTTCTTCTTGTCATACAAGTCGGTCAGTTCAAAAGTAAACAGCTCGGGCATTCCACTCTGATCCAGAAACGTGAAAAAGTAATTGATGTTCTCTGAATGTCTGAATTGTAATCTAGGCGATTCAAAGATCCTCTTCACAATGTGAGGAGCAAATGCTCTTGTGAGCTTTGCCAGAATCACGCCGTCTCTCAGCGCTTCTTCCAATTTAACGACTGGTGCAATCTCTTCGCCAATACAATTCTCAATCCATCTATTAGTTAGACGTGCTTCTTCTCCGCTTCCCCAGCTCACCCGCTTCTGGGGCCCCTGGGCCTGCCTCCGGCGGCTGGGCGCTGCCCAGACCCGTTGCTCCGCTACGCGGAGGTGCCGCCACGCTCCCCCCTCTCCCCTCTATCTACTTACTCTTTGGCTTCTCCAACATGACAGAGATACTCGTAGGCCTGTAAATTCTTTCGCTGCTTGTCCATCCAGTTTTTGGACGCCACATACGACGACGTCGTTTCTGACCGCTGGAGCTTGATTCGTCCCTGTAGGCCTGCTACATCCTCGACTCCGTCGGTGATTCCTGGAATATGGATATCCCCGTCGCTAATATCGATATTCTTTTCTGCCGCCAGCGTGCGGAAATGCGCCTGGCTGCTCGATTTAAGCTGTGAAATGTCGCTGGACGGTTCAAACAGATGATGGTGGTGCCTCGTAGGCGATGGCGACCGGTAGCCTGGCCCAGGACTGCCCATAGACGGTGCCAACACTGGATATTCCGCATTTATTCGGGCCGGGGACCGTGGTTTCAACGGACTTGTACCCGGACTTGTGCCCGGACTCGTCCCTACGCTCCCTAACGAATCTATATATCGATCTGCTATTGAACCACCTCTACTGTGTCGGTTCTCACCACCACCGCCTACTCCTCCTTTACTGCCTCCTAACGCCGGTCGTCTATAACTGCTGTAATCCATTTCGGCTATAAATAATTCTGTCCACCTTTACCCTCACGCATACGAGTCCAAATGTCGTTAATTGAATCCCACTTCCCTTCCCGCGTGCAAAATGTAAACACGCGAATATTCTCCCCACCGCACTGAAAACCTCTATACCGGGGCCGCGTTGCCGAGCAACCACCGAAAATCAACAAAACCCTCCACCTCGCATCACGTGACACCGACCCCGGGGGCTCTGCCTCCGGCGGCTGGGCGCTGCCCAGACCCGTAGCTCCGCTTTGCGGAGAGGCAGGGGTTAGCCATGCCAGTGGTGTGCTTGTGGCATACAGGGCGAGCGAAGCGAGCACAAACAGGTCTGGGCGGAGCCCAGCCGCCGGAGGCAGCACCCGATCGGCAAAAGATAGCGCGGTGCATCTGATAAGCATCGCGATAGTGGAAATATATATCACAGGCGCCGCGCGTGTCACGATTGATCTCTGATGTCGATAGATATTCGGATAATAGCAAGCTGGATTTCATCGGAGACATAGATATGCAACAGCCCGACTTGCACCAGAAAATCCACGTCAACTCGGAAGACGTGCGGTACATCAGAAGCCAGTTGAATCAGGCTGTGAAGTCCCGAGTCGACCTGGATCTGCCGAATAACCAGGATGACTCGCTGCGCAATCAGGTATTGGCATATATCCAGCAGTTTATGGACGAGACGTTCGAGCTGGCGCGATATTCACTGGTTCTGGATGGCAAAGACATGGCCGTGTCGACCAAGTCTCTGGAGTCGAGCTTGGCCGACGGTAAGCAGGAGATCGAGCCTTTTGACATACAATTGAACGAGCGGTTACGGCAGCTGTATGCTCGAGTAGACGAGGAAACACTCAAAGTCACGGAACTACGGCGCAATCTGGCCCAGGCGAGCGCTTCCAGGTACCAGAAACGAGCCGACAAGGAGCACAAGCTACTGGATGAGATCATTGACTCGGTGCGATACAAGGAAGACAGCCACGCGACGACGGCGACGGCGGCGTCCCGGTTCGCTCTTACGGAGTCTGAGAACGAGATTCTCGCGCGAATCCAGACCGAGTTCGACCTGGCGCTGGCAGATTTGAGTCCACTCCAACAGAGGCTGCCAGACACCGCGGCAGAGCTGACCAAACTGTCGCAATCTATAAAGTATCTTCAATGAACAGGAGTGTGTGACGGCCGACGCGCCATCTGCTTACACTAGATACGAGGCTCTGTTCTTCTCCGTTTTTGCTTGATCTGATATTCCCGATACGCCAAAGACTCGTACAAATCTCCTGGGGATTGTGGGCTGAATCTGAGCGGGCTCACCCAGGTCTTGAAAACAACAAGTGATTTGTGGTTTTTTTCGGAACGGCGTCGTACTGATAAAGTACTTTCTGGCATGGACGACCCGATCAAATCGGGATTGTTTCCCTTCAAAGTGGTGAAACCAGGCGTGCCTGAGAAGACGACGACGCAAGCTATCAGCTAACCATCATCAAGAACGCAAACAATCTGAAACCCCGGCGAGTAGAGTTAAGGTAGAGGGAGGAGAAGAAACAGGTACAGAAACAGAAACAGAGACAGATGCCAACAAACATATTGGAACAGTTCCACAGACTGACGCTGGCAGATCCTTCCACTCTACAATTGCTTGTAAGCCCTAATCAGGACAGACAGATATTCAGTCATGACCTTGCAAATAGCAGCAGTGGCCTTTGAAATGAGCCTGAAGCCTCTGGTTGCCACTGTAAACAACGTATGGATGGCCATGAAAATATGGATCTGAATCTGTCAAGGACTGTGTGAGAGCTAAGTGGCCAAAAGAACTAGTGTTGGAGCGTGTCAATCGTGTCAACCGTGTTCACCGTGTCAACCGTCTCAACCGTGTCAACCGTGTCAACCGTGTCAACCGTGTCAACCTGCCATCTACGCTTTTCATCTACACGATCGATAGCCCTCACCCATATTATACTCGCGCTCTTTCGTTTACTTGTTTTCTATTAAGATTGTGTTTCTTATACACGTATACACGATTTCTACTCCTCCTTGACACCTCCCGAACCGGCCGTCTCGGCCTCGGAAATGGTCTTTTTGTCGGTCTTGACGTCGCTCGAAGCGCCAAACATGCTGGCAGCCTTGAAAGGGCGCTTGAGATCGCCAGAGGCAGGCTTGCCAAACACATGGATCTGGACAATGTTCTGCTCAATGGCCGACTTGACAGGCAGAATGGACTGGATCAGCAACGGATTGGTGTACTTCATGTACAAATGCATGAAGGCCATCATGGCGATTCCCTGGAACACTCCCTTGAGAGCAGCCGTGACTTGGCCCAGATCGTATTCTTTGATGGTGGTGGTCACCAGCTTGGACTCGGTCTGGCCGCTGAGCGCAGCAGGAGGCTCCACGTACTTGAGAGTCGTGAGATCGTTCTTTTTGGTGATCTGGTACCGGGTGAACAAGTACACGGCGAAAATGAACACATTACTGGCAATGTATAATGCTCGGACACCAAACATCACCGTGGGGTCTTCAAAATCGATTTTCTTTGACACTTGCATCATGACAAGCATGATGACAAGGTTAGACACAGCAGGGTTGACCATTTTGAGAAAGCAAGTAGAAACCTGGATATACACGAGCAAGAATGTGTTCTTTGGGCTCGCTTGAGATTACGATAGAGAAGTGAAAAAGAACAGCGCTCAGTCAAAAAGACGCCGCGTACTATGGTTATCATTTGTTCCACGGTTATCTGTCCAAGTCCCAACGGCTCACGGAGAGGCTGAAAGAATTTTTCACTTGCAGAACGCCGTGCACTCAGGGGGAGGTCCGGGGGGTGGGGGCACAGCGGAGCTCGCGAAGCGAGCCCAACGGGTCTGGGCAGCGCCCAGCCGCCGGAGGCAGACCCAGGGGGCCCAGGGGGCCCAGAAATACTAATATACAAATGCTATAAAGACCCACAGGGGAACGAGAGTCAGGCTGAGGTAGGCGGATATCTTGGAGGCCCACCAGATGTGCTGTAGACCGAACGAGCACAGACTGAAGGAGAAGTTCCACGAGGCGGTGGAGGTGTTGAAGTGGCCGGTAAAGAGGCCGCCGTTGCCGCCATATTCGCCCATCATGCTCCGGACGGTGATTTCTCGTACGGAGTTGGTGGTGGTGGAGGAGGTGGAGGCGGAGGTGGAGGTGGTGGAGTTGGCAGATGTGCTGAGCCATTCCTGGGTGAGCGGGTCGTAGGTGTAGTCGGTTATACAGCCTTCATGGTCGTGGCCCGTGAGAATGGCACCTCCGTGTGGGTTTCCGGGCCGGAAGATGGAGTTGAGAAGGAGCTGCGACGACTCTTTAGAGAGATGGTTCTGCTCTCGCAGGGTGCCCCAGGAGTAGTAGTTGAAGAAAGTGGAGTCTCGGCAGATGGGTCCGTCCTTGTATAGTGGCACATGGGTGAAGAGGATTGTGGGGCCAGGAAAGTGCGAGTCGTCGTTGAGAGACCGGATGAATGCCAGAGTGTCTTGTTGGAACGTGGGCTCAAGCGCAGGCCCATCAAGGGAGAGCGAGTTGATGACTATGTATCTCCAAACAGGGTCACTAGTGGTGGATTCCACAACATAGTTGAGCTTGCCATACTCGTGCTGGAATCGATTGATGCGCTGATGCGTCATCTCTCCATTGTATCCAATATCGTGATTACCACTTATGTTGATGAATACTGGCTCATTAGGAGCAGTGGGCGAACTGGTAAAGATCCTGTTTCTATATCTATGAGCCCGGCTATAGAACTCGCGGTCCGAGACCCACTGGCTGGATATCAAGTCTCCCATGACAGCAATATGGGTGGGTTTAAGATGGCTCTTTAGCACGCTGTACACGTGGCCTAGAAAATAGTCATTTCCATATACATCGATTTTCTTTCTTAGGGTTGTATTCATATTTGTGCCGGTGATTTGCGGGTCTCCAAATGCGAGCAGTTTGATCGTCCCGTCCGAGGGTTGCCATTTACATGACCAGATTTTGTCAAACTGATATATGTATATGTTTAACAGGATGGCTATTGAGAGTACGAGTGTACTGACTATGCGAAGGAATGATATGAGTCCCATAGTTAGACGCTCCGATACTGACGCTCCCCTGAATGTCTGAATGTGAACTGCACAGAAGAGGTCAATATCTCGACGCGGCTGGCAACTTCGCGATCCAGCGTCCCCTGAACTGGAACATGAACTAAATAACATTCAATCCCATGACAAGGTTTAGTGTTTTGGTGACAAAGTTTAAATGTAATTAATAAATGCAGTCTCTGACGTGGACTTATAAATAGAAAGGTAGTTCCTTTATATATAATTCAGATCACTCGACGTTGTCAACTGCCAACCATTCCATCCAAATGCAGTTTCTAGCCAAACTGCTTAATCCATTTGCGCCCATTCTACGGCCATTTGCAAAACTCATACCCAAGTCGGTAGAAAAGATAGTGATTCTGTTTCTAGGAGATGAACAGTGTTATGATGCTCTTTTCCGCAGAGTGGACTTTGTATCTAACCCCGAATGCCTGACAGTGTTGTTTGTTCAATTGTTTGCGTTTATCTTGGTATTGGTTTCTTCGGCAGTCAAGGTGCCCCAGATATTATCCATTGTGCAATCTCAGTCTACAGAGTCCATTTCAACCTTGGCTTACATTATTGAGTCCATTTCGGATGTAATCAATACTTCGTACAATTATCGAGTGGGTTATCCTCTCCGAACATACTTGGAAAGTGCTCTGATATGTCTACAAAACATAATCATTGCCATGCTTCTTTTGATCTATACTGGCCAAGGCAGTCTGTCTGCTACATATGTAGCCACAATTTCGGTATTTGCCTCGATTATCATCAACCCTACGTCGAAAATCATTGATTACTGGAGTCTTGTTTCCATTCATAGACTGACTATTCCTCTGCCGCTCATGAGCCGAATCGCTCAATTCTATACCTTTTACAAGAGCGATTCCAACGGTCAGTTAAATGGCATATGTGTCCTAGTCAATCTCCTGACTAGTTTAGGAAGGTTATTAATGATTGGTGGTGGAGGAGAACACACGTTTCTGATGATTGTCACTGCCATGGCCTTTGTCATTGACTGTGTCTGTTTGTACATGTATGTCCGGCGTTTGGAATTACAAGACAGTCGTCGTCATGGCCATGCCTTTTTCTCTTTTGGTCATTTCAATAGTGAAAAGCAATATTTGCTTGACCACCCGGGTATCTGAAATATAGAATCAATAAGTAAGTGAGTTGAACGAGTCAGACGAGTCCGAGACCCTGATCGTCATTTCAATAGTGAAGAGCAATATTTGCTTGACCAGCCGGGTATCTGAATAAAGAATCAATAAGTAAGTGAATCAGACGAGTCCGAGACCCTGATTGTCATTTCAATAGTGAAGAGGAATATTTGCTTGACCAGCCGGGTATCTTAATATAGAATCAACAGGTAAATGAGTTGAACGAGTCAGACGAGTCCGAGACCCTGATCATCATTTCAACAATGAAAAGCAATATTTGCTTGACCAACCGGGTATCTTCTGAATATAGAATCAATAAGCAAATGAGTCGAGTGAACGACTCGACCCTGATCATCAGATCGATTCCCGTATTCTCTTAACAGCCTTTATTCGTCCAGGGTTTGGGCCTCTGACATTTCAATCCCATTCAACCACAACTTCAACCCTCTCTCTCTACCTTTACCTACCTCTGTAGACTGAAACAAACAGCTCCTGCTTGACTTGGAGCACGTTGAGATCCGTAAGGCGAGGAACCGCTCAACGACGCAAAATCTCAGTCAGCAATGAGCGAGTCCACCGCGAGAGCGCTTAGTGATAATGAAGAACAGGAAATCTCAAACACCGTTCCTGATGAAGAGGGCCCAGAAGGAAGCGACAGCGGCAACGATTTGGCTGTAGATGACGACGATTCATCTGAAGAAGAAGAAGATGATGACGAAGAGGAGATTGAAAAGGTTAGCCAGTCGGTCCGTGTGTATGAGGAAACGACCCCAAAAAAAACTAACAACCATTATAGGTACGAAAAGGATTCATTGTTGATGATGATGAAGAGGAGGAAGAAGAAGAAGAAGACAACCAGGAAAAGACCGACGAGTCATCAAAGAAGAAAAAGAGAAAAAAACGAAGAAGAGCCACCGCGTCAGCTTCTGGAGATGAAGAAAATCACCACGATGACCGACAGAAAAGTAATCATGTCAGTGACGATGAACTTGATCAGGACGACCTCGATCTGCTACTAGAAAATACCGGAGGCTACAGAAGAGAACAGGAGAAACGATTCAAGCGATTGAAACGAGCAGAAGGTGCCGATGAAGGCTCGACAAGGACCTCGCGTGGCTTGACGGAAATGTTCTCTGACGACGAAGAAGATCGCGAAGAGGACGAAGAAGATCTGCAAGGAGTGGACCATGGCCGGATCCGATCTCGTATGCCAGCTGACGAGTTTGATGATTTCATTGAAGAGGACGAGTTCTCGGATGAAGAGGCCAGAAGACAGGAGGAGGCGGAAATCCGTACTGGACGTGCCACTAAAGCCACTCGTGGAGGCCCTGCTGCTCTAAGTAGTCAGTTGACAGGAATCGATGAAGATAAACTAGGAGAAATCTACGAAGTGTTTGGCGATGGCGAGGAATACGAATGGGCCTTGGAAGGTGAAGATGACGCCATGCTATCTGGTGGTGAAGACAATGAAGTTTCTGCCGGTCCTGCTGGTGCCAGTCGAGACAAGTCGGGAGCTCCAGAACTCAAAGATGTGTTTGAACCCAGTGAATTAAAAGCACGACTGTTGACTGATGAAGATAATGCCATCCGCGTCAAGGATATTCCAGAGAGATACCAGCTGTTACGATCGGTTCTCAAGTCCAACTACGAACTGAATGAACAAGACTTTATGGCCGAACAGCATTGGGTGGCTGATAAGTTGAGTAGTTCCAAGACTTTGATGTTTATTGCCAAACCGCATCTTCGAGAACCCTTTTTCCGGGCTGTTCATAAAGTTGTCGAATTCATCTCTCGCGATCACCTTGAAGTGCCGTTTATCTGGTTCCACCGCAAAGATTATCTGATATATACTCAGCAGTCGATTGAACTGAAAAGAGATAATTACGAGCCAAGTCATAGAGACTCCACTACTGAAACGTTATTAAATTTGGACGACCTGTGGAGAATCGTACTGCTTGATATCGAATTCCATGGCCTCGTAGAGAAACGAGACTCGGTCGATAAACTGTTCAAGTCGCTCAATATCCATGATTCAGTGTTTACGTCGCTATTCAAGCAGGCCAAGAAGCTCGTGGAATACCAGGATCTCACCGATTACCTGCAGTTCAAGTACTCTTCCCTGATAAGAGACAATATAGCATCATCCAAATATGGTGAAGAGATATCAACCACTCAGCCATCTGGCATCACTGCTGCTAAACGTCATAGTAGATTTGCAAGGTTCGAGAGAATACGAGAAGGCCCTATATACAATATTGTAAGAGCATTCTGTATCAGTGCTGACTATTTGGGTGAGAATATTTTGTCTGATCAGAGATTATTTTTCTCAGAGGATCCTCCCGAGCGTCCTGAAGAACTAGCCAAGCAAGCTATTCGAGAAGGCGACGAAATCACCGATCCCGAGTATATTCTTGACTCGGTCCGAATCATGGCTGCAGAAGAGATTTTTTATGATCCCAAAGTCCGCAAAAGTATCCGCGATAAGTTCGCACAACAGGCCAAAATCGATATCATTCTGACCGACAAGGGAAACAAGAAAATCACCGAAGCCAGTCCTTATAACGATTTTAAATATTCCATTAACCGTGGCTTTGAAGAGCTTCGTCTAAAGCCAGAATTGTTCTTGAGAATGTTACAGGCCGAGTCAGAAGGCTTGGTCATTGTGAGGGTCAGTTACCCAGACTACAAGACAACGTTATTTGAGAAAATCCTCACCCGCTTCTTCATTTCCGACAATGTATCGGATATTGCTGCTGCTTGGAACACCAACCGTCGAATCATCTTCAAAGAGGCGTCGAGAAAGTTTGTGCCTTTAATCTGTCGTAATATTAAAGAAGACCTCAAAGCTGATTGTTTACGGTCACTGTACTTTGAGGTTCGTAAGCATTTTGGTGAAAAGCTCAATCAAGCCCCATATAAACCTCCTGGATACGTGGCTGGAACCACTGCAAGAGTGCTTGCTATTACACCAGGTATGGGTAATTTCGCTAATGATGCCATTCTTGCCATTTTGGTTGACGAAGAAGGACAGGCAGTGGAATCTCTAAAATTGGGAAATCCCAGACACATTGAATTCCGTGACCAGCTCGTGGAACTGGTTAAACGACGAACTCCCGATGTGATTGGAATGGCTGGCTTCACAGTCAATTCGGCTAAAGTTTTCCAAATCTTGGAAGACATTGTCAAAGAGGAGCAGCTTGTTCCCGGTGGAGACGCCGAGGAGGCAGAAAACTCGCTTCTTCCGGTTGTGTGGGTCCAGGATGAAGTGGCCAGATTATATCAGCAGTCTAAGCGGGCCCTGACGGAATTCCCCGACCAGCCCGTATTAGGTCGGTACTGTATTGCACTCGCTCGTTATCTTCAATCCCCATTGTGTGAATATGCTGCGCTAGGAAATGAGATTGCCGCCATTTCAATCCACCCCTCACAACGACTGTTGCCCGAAAGCATGTTCCGTGAAGCAACTGAAAGTGTGTTTGTTGACTATGTCAATCTGGTGGGTTTGGATATCAACGAGGTGGTTCGCAATCAATACATTGCCAACCTCTTACCGTATATTAGTGGATTAGGTCCTCGTAAGGCATCGGGCATTTTACAGGGAGTCCAGGCACACAATGGACAGATTGCTAATCGTGGTGAACTCATTACTGCTCATATTACCACCAAGAATGTGTTTTTCAACTGTGCCAGTTTCTTGAAAATCCCCTATGATAAGCGCACTCTCAAGAGTGAGGATAGCGAGCCCCTGGATTCTACGCGGATCCACCCGGAGGATTATGATCTGGCTCGCAAAATGGCCGCTGATGCACTGGAACTGGATGAAGAGGATCTGGCTCAGCTTGAAAACTCTTCCGGTGGAGTTATTGCTCAGCTTCTTGGCGATGATTTGGAAAAACTCAACGAACTGATTCTGGAACAATATGCGTTGGAACTGGAACAAAAGTATAATCGGAAAAAGAGCCATACCTTGGAGTTGATCCGAGAAGAGCTTCATAATCATTATGGTGAGAAACGGGCACCGCTTCAGCCATTAAATGAATACCAGATCTTCACCATGTTGACGGGTGAAACGAGAGAGAGTCTTCATTCCGGTACAGTGGTTCCTGTTGTTGTCCGCCGTGTCAATGATAGAATGCTTACTGTTCAATTAACGAGTGGTATCGAGGGCACCGTCGACAGTCTGGATATGACGGATGATAGAAATCTTCCCCATCCTGGTTCTTTGTTTACATTTGGAATGACTATTCAAGCAGTCGTTTTGAGTATCGATTATAAGTTTCTCACTGCCAGATTGAGTACCAGACAACAGGCAATTCAGGAAGCTCTTGAAAAGGCCAGGCGCAATCGCACCCGGGATCCAAAGAAATGGAATATCGCCGCCGAAGACGCCGATCGACGAAAAATCGAACTCAAGCAGGAACAGGACAAGAAATCGAGTCGTATTATCAAACACCCACTGTTCAGACTGTTCAATAGTAAACAGGCTGAAGAATATTTGGCACCTTTACAGAGAGGTGATTTGGTCATTCGCCCGTCCTCCAGAGGAAATGACCATATTGCCATTACCTGGAAGGTGTCTGAAATGTTATTTCAACATCTCGATGTTCTTGAAGTCGATAAACCCAATGAATACTCTTTGGGCCAGATTCTTTCCGTAGGCAAATCCAGATATAGTGATTTGGATGAACTCATCATCATGCACGTGCAAGCCATGGCAAGGAAGGTTGACGAAATGGTTGCCAGTGACAAGTTTCAAAAGGGGTCTCGAGCTGATGTCGAAAAGTGGCTGACCGCCTATACCGATGCGAGTGCCAACCGATCCGTCTACGCCTTCTGTTTCGACCATAAGCACCCTGGCTACTTCCTGCTCTGTTTCAAAACGAGTCGGAATACCCCTGTCCAAACATGGGATGTCAAGGTCATTCCCAATGGATATGAGCTCATGAACAACAACTATGCCGACGTCCCTTCGCTCTGTAACGGTTTCAAAAAGATCTTCATGTCCCGGGTAGCTGCAAGCGGAATGAGACGATAAAATGTTATTAATTTGTATTATAATTATATTGTGTTCAGCAAGTGGCGTGTTGTCGTCGTCGTCTCCGACGGCTGGGCGCTGCCCAGACCCGTAGCTCCAGCTGCGCTGGGGAGCTGGGAGCGTGTTGTCGAACTGATCTTTTTCGCCGGTGGTGGGCCGGATCTCACTACGGGAACGTCGGTCCGTGATAGATGGATAGATGATCAATTCACGTCGCTGTCTTGGACAGGTATGAACTTATATAGTAAAGCCATACAGAGGAAGACAGATTCAGCATGTGCCACCACAGTGGGTCTTCAGGCTGCCTTTTTCCGCTTTTATGGTGTTACGGAAGGGCCAGTTCTTGAAATCAGAGTTCTACTTTGTACGTGCCGAATGGATAAGAACCAGTACGTAAAACATATGATACCGGACCAACTCATCAT
>JAJMIG010000028.1:73489-95652 GCA_030583365.1 Sugiyamaella japonica
ATTGTTTGTGTTGCCAGTGGTCAATATTTGTTCCTACCATACAACGTGTCCCCGCATTCACGAGACGAGTAAGGGTGCAGGTGCCAACCCGGATGAAAACCTCTTAAGAGGGAAAACCGTAGTCTTTGCGGCGTTTACAGACCTTAGACAGGACAACCTGGCATCTGAGGAGTTTACGCTTCCCGCTGCGATGGCCGGCCGCCAATTTGACGTCATAAGCAGTCGTTATGAACTTTGTGAGTGTACCTGGATTCGAACCCACAGCTTGAAAACTAAGTTTCAACCTGACGCCTGGGATCACAACGTAACCATTCGGCCACAAGGAGTGATCCCTCATCATATGTACTCTATATAAAAGTCACAATAGAATAACATATTTCGTGTTTTGTTTTCTCTAATTTTCAACATCAAGCATCACAGATTATTACATGTCCATATCTCGGAACTTGTTGCTCACTACTTGGTCCTTTGGTACTACAGTTTTTGTTCCCTTTGACGTCTGTTATGACTCTCCCTATATTATTCACCGGATCAATTAATGATGGTTATGTAATAACCGTCCGATTTCGCTTCTACCAGAAAACACCGCTCAAATTATCTCTAGCTAGAGTGAGCTTTCAAGAAGCCCGGGTAGCGCAATTGGTTAACGCGTTAGACTTCTATTTCTCCACTTTCATTAGTGCAAGAAAGGTAATCTGAAGATTGTGGGTTCGACTCCCATCTCGGGTGCTTTTTTTTAAACTCCGTGCACTTTCTAGTATTCAAAGAAAGTATCCTAGTAGTTTCTCTTTTTTTGTGACTTTCCAGTAGCGCAAATTCACTTGCCCTCATCCTCTTGCCTCCATTGTCTGTGAAGCGTGCAACGGTCGGCGGTCCAAAAGATACGGGCAAGGGCGCATCACCATTGTTGAAATACGACACTGATAAGGTTTCAATGAGGAGAAGAGACGCCACGGCACTGATAAGAGAAGCAAGCGATCGGGTGTTTGGAATACTATATAAGGTCAGGCTTTTGGCGTTCTGAGGTTTTGAGAGATATTTTCTATAACAAACTTCTTCTTAATACGGACACTGCAGGATGGGAGACAAGGCTGAATCTTCCATTTTACAACAACCATCACCACGAGAATTATTTCACCATACCAGATCAAACATAAACATGAGTGCAAGTACCCATACACTAATATACCGTCAAGACTCACCATACTAACATCCCACTAGGCACGACAGAACCCCGAGATGGCGCGAATTGTCAATAACACGATACGAGGTATGTTCCACCCGACTTATTACACCAGCCCCCCGCCACCACCACTGACACACCTTTAGAATCACAAAACTTTTACAGTCAATTCTTTAAAGCATTAGATTCATACCGCCAGAATCTACCGCGATTTCTACTACCAGAGACCGCCATCGTATGGAATGGCACCCCCCTTGGTGGACGAGATGCTTTCCTACAAATGTACTCCACCATGCCCGACACCTTGCACGACGTCACCGACTTCAATGTCCACCCACTACCTGGCGGCGCTGCCAACGACCACAACCTCAACATGATCCTCAACACAACGGGCAAAGTCAAGTTCGGCACCGAGCGGGCCATAAACCACTTTGGCTTCTCGGCCGTCTTCATCCTCAAACACAACCCCACGTCCCCCCAGAACCTGTACATATCGTCCGTGTCGTACCGACTCAACCACAAACCCGACGACAGCACGCTTGAAATGTAATGCTATGTCCTCTTATGGTGCGCCCCCTGGGCTCTGCCTCCGGCGGCTGGGCGCTGCCCAGACCCGTGGCTCGCTTCGCTCGGGAGCGGGGAACTGGTGTAGTTGTAGATGGGTGGTGCGCATTGACTCGCTCGCGGAATCCGGCAAGTCAAGCCCGTTCTCCTTCACCAGGGCTCCACCTGTCTCTCGTCTATTTACAACTACTTCCTCGTCTACTGTCCTATCTTGGTAGTGGTTAACCCCTACACTAACGCCGGAACCCGTACCCAGCCGATTGCCAGACATCCGATCACACCTGATAAGAGCCACTGATTTCATGCACGACTGACAATCCGTAAAACCCGTTGCGAGCCACAATGGCGCTTACCACTGAGATCATAACATTCTGTCCCTGAACCTCGCGCGCTCGCTCTCTGTAGGCGGCCATCTCATTCTCACGCTCCCAGGCCTGTCGCTATTCCATCGCCAGGGCGCCCCCAACTGCCGAAACCACCCTCACCTGAACCGACGGCGCTTCGAGAGCCACACTTTGTGAACCGACGACTCCACTATGGACGCGACCCCGGCCTCGGCGGCCGCCGGCCCGCCCCTCAAGGCCAGCATCATCGAGGCGGGCGTGGCCATCGAGGGCAGTCTGCACACCAGGAAAAGTACGCGACCCCCCGCTCCCCGAGCTCTGCCTCCGGTGGCTGGGCGCTGCCCAGACCCGTAGCTCGCTTCGCTCGAACCCACTCCACGGTCGCCGCCCGAGCGAAGCGAGCCACGGGTCTGGGCAGCGCCCAGCCGCCGGAGGCAGAGCCCGGGGTGCCCCCTGAGTGCCGCCGTTGACTAACCGAACAGGCTCGCGGAACATGTGCCTGCCCAGCCCGGCACCGGCGCCGGGCCACAAGGCGACGGTGATTGCGTTTTCCAAGATCATCTGGGCCTCGCGACTGGAAAACGTGTCGGCAGAGGGCCATCCGCCGCCGGACGTGGTGCAGATTGTGTACGCGCGACACCGGTCCCCGACCAGGGTGGAGCTCGCGACCGTCAACATCCAGCTGGCACGGACCAATTATCTGCTGTCCGAGGACGACGACGAACTACTGTCGGGCAGCGGTGCTTCACCGGGCGCGAGCGCGTTTGCTGGCACCAACAGCAGCTCCATGGGTGTCAGCAAGCTGGATCCCGTGCACCATATCATGAACGAAGCGTATAGAGGAGTCAAGGCCGAGAAACGTCTGCTGGTGATTATCAACCCACACGGAGGCCAGGGCAAAGCCAGGAAGATTTACAAGACGTATGGAGCTCCGTTTTTCGCGGCCGCTCACTGTAAAACCACTGTGATGAACACGAGCCACCAGTACCACGCGGCCAAGATCGCCGAGGAGCTGGTGATTGACGTGTACGACGCCATTGTATGCTGTTCGGGCGACGGCATTCCTCACGAGGTTATCAATGGCCTCGCCAAACGGCCAGATGCCCAGAGGGCTTTATCCAAGCTGGCCATTTGCCAATTCCCATGTGGTTCGGGCAACTCCATGGCGATGTCGTTGAACGGCACTGCATCTCCCAGTCTGGCTGCTCTCAACATCATCAAGGGATTCCCCATGTCGATTGATTTGATGTGTATGACTCAGGGCAACAGAAGAGCATTATCGTTTCTAAGTCAGACATATGGACTAATAGCCGACGCTGATTTAGGAACCGAGTCGTTCAGATGGATGGGAGGCACTCGGTTCGCCCTAGGAGCGGTGATGAGGGCGCTGACCCAAGCCACGTATCCGTGCGAGCTGCACGTCAAATATGCTCACGAGACGAAAAAAGAAGTGTCGGACCATTTCAATCGGTCTGTTCATTCGTCGCAGATCAATATCGATACGCTTGCTGTTGCCAATGGCAATAACCGGAGCAGAAGTAGCACTGTTCGGTCATCCAACACGGCCGGCAACCTTTTACGAGATACACGAGATACACGGCAATTCGAGGCCGGTAGTCTGTTCTCCAAACCACTCAAATATGGTACCATCAATGACCCAGTTCCATCCGACTGGCAGTTGCTTTCAAAAGATAAGCTAGGCTTCTTTTACGTGGGCAAGATGCCCTGGATGTCGCAGGATGCCCTGGTATTTCCAGCCAGTTTACCAAGTGATGGGACTCTGGACCTGGCCATGTGGAACTCGTCTATCGGTCGATTGACGGCCATTGATCTGTTGACCAAGATAGAAAAGGGCCGTCATTTCCATAGCGACGATGTCAGCTATGCGAAAATAGAAGCGTATCGTCTTGTTCCCAAAATCAGCAGAGGATATTTGAGCATTGACGGCGAGTCGTTTCCGCTCGAGCCATTTCAAGTCGAGGTGGTTCGCAATGCCGCCTGTTTATTATCTACCACTGGCACTTATTCTAATAGCGATGTGACTTTTTAATGGGAACAAGAGATACGATAACCCAAAGAGAGGGAGTGAGTAATTAAGTGGATGTGGAGAGTAGAAAGAATGTTTACGATGAGCGTAGCAGTGTCTTGCGACGTCCGACGTGCAATTCTGATGTAGCTTATATAATATATATTGCAACAAGATATAGAATATACTCTAGCTGATAGACTACCAATGAGTGTTTCGTGGGTAACAATGTCACTCGACAGTGTGATGAAATGACATACGATCTGACCTGTTCTTCCTAGTCAACTTGTATGAAGTTTGCATGGCATGCGGATAACTATATTGTTATACTCACGTCCACGTTCCGCCCGCCAGGACCTCGCACTCCGCGAAGCGGAGCCACGGGTCTGGGCAGAGCCCAGCCGCCGGAGGCATGTCTGCGACAGAGCCCAGGTGAGACGCTTCCTGCTATATTATATAATATGACTACCAGTGGTTCTCACGTCCACGTTCCGCCCACCAGGACCTCGCACTCCGCGAAGCGGAGCCACGGGTCTGGGCAGCGCCCAGCCGCCGGAGGCATGTCAGCGACAGAGCCCAGGTGAGACGCTTCCTGCTACATCAACTTTTCTTCAAATGACAAGGATTAATAATAAAAACAACATATACAAAAAACATGATTTATTTAATGTCGTCTGACGATGTTTTATTTCTTCTTTTCAGCATCGGCATCGGCCTTATCCTTTGCTCTCTTCTCACGAATGCCAGCATATTTAGCAGTATTACGGGCAACACGAAGAGTTCTGTAAGCTTCAACCTTCTTGTCTTCTTCAGTAATGGCCCGCTCACTGAGAACAGTGGTGGTTTGAGCAATGGGGAAAGCAGAGGCAACCGATAACTGTTGCTTGGCAGCAGCCAGCTCTTCAGCAGAGGCGTCGCCAGCCTTGGGCTTACCAGCCTTTCTGGGGAAAACAATCAACTTGGCCTTGTATTCCTTCAGTCTGTTGACATTGGTCTCGAAACCTTCGACAGATCTGTTTTGACGTCTGTGGTCAACGGCAATACCAATGGTACGGGCGACCTTGCGGGGGATCCCAGCAGCCTTGAGCTCTTCAAGAGTGAATCCTCTACCAGCACGAACCTTGCGGTTGTATCTCACAGTAGGAGCACGCACAACGGGTCTCAACAGATCCAAAGGACGAGGAGCGATCTGAGCAGCACGCTTGACACGGGCCACACGTCTGCTGACCTTTTTACCGGGCTGATCAAAGTGAGTCTTGACTCGCTCCTGCCAGTGTTTTCTGAAGTGGTTTTTGATGATGGGGTAGTTTTTTCCGATAGCTAAATAGTAGTTAGTATAAGTGATGGAATGAATAAATGGTGAAGCGACTAAAGTGACTAGATAAATGAGGTAGGTGATCAAATGGGAATTACAGTCGGTAGAAGTTGATTCGAGATATCGTTGGTTGCTCGCACAGTGGGGTAACAATCGACCATTAACAGAATCAAATCATAGCAATATAAGTTTGTATGTCAACACTCGAACACCCTACTCGTCGTATATTTATCGCTTCTTCATCTGTCTTTATCTGTCGCTATGTCGAGTCTATCCATCAGCCTATTCATCAATCGTAACTAAACCGTATTCTCCCTCCCATTTCTCATTCAACTTTATCCACACAACACTCCAGTCGCTTCTCACGGTCGTTCCACAAATACTCACCCATCTTTGCTGTACACTATTTGTCGGTTGATAAAGGGTCGAAAAAGTAGAACACTCGCTAACAGACTTCGAGAGTATCTCTCAATAGACATTTCCAACTCTCCTGCATATGGGCATCTTCACGAAAAACTTCCTGAGTCGACTTCCCAAATAGGCATAAGCCAGGCAGTGACTGCGTTTCAGGGGGCACTGGGGGCGGGGGCCTTGATGTCACGTGACACTGGGCTCTGCCTCCGGCGGCCGGGCGCTGCCCGGACCGGTTGTGCTCGCTTCGCGAGCCAGCGAACACGGCCCCCATACGCCCAGGCCCCTCGGTCCACGCCCTCCGCGAAGCGGAGCAACGGGTCTGGGCAGCGCCCAGCCGCCGGAGGCAGCGAGGGGGGTGTCCGTGAATGCAGGAAGATAGATGTATAGATGTATATACGTAATACATGTTCGACAACTAGTCTGGCAAGAAGGCGCTGAACGGAATGCGGGTCACGTAACCGGTAGTGGGAAACGGAGGAAGTGATGGGAACGAGGAGGGGGCAGGGACGGTAGGCGGCAGCATGTAGGGAGGTCGCTCAGGCCCGAATACGCGTGAGTTCTTTTTGGGACGCGACGGGTGGGCATTGCCGTTGGAGCTGTTGGCGCCAGGGCGGTTCTGTTCAGAGCTGGTGATCCCATCAGTCGTGGTCGTCGTCGTTGTGGATGCGACTTCGTCTTCATCACCTACTCGCCGCAGTTCGCTAGCTATCTGAGCCCATGTTTCTTTGAACGGGGAGGATGCTCCATGCAGCGGACAGTCGTCTCCACAGTTGCCCGAAGTGCCGGCTGGGGAATTCACAAACGACTTGGCATCGTCCAGACTGGCAAAGCCAAACAACTCTACTGCCGAACGGCCCTTCATGACCACTTCGAAAGGAGTACCTTCCAAGTGCTGGAACTGGAGCATCAGACTCAAGACCTGTCGATGCTCTGCCGCTTTACGGGCTGGTTCGGTGGGGAAATCTTTGTGTAGATGATTATAGATGAGATCATTGTACTCCTGATCATGCGACTCATAGTAGTGAGAATGGCTGTCATTGTTTAGTGGTTCATCATGTTCATGGTCACCGTCGCCGTCGCTTACTATCTCATCGTATTCTTCATCGTACTCTTCTTCATAATCATCATCATTTTCTTCGTTTGCCCTCCCCTGCTGGCTTCTCATTTCTCGTACTAGGGCTGTTTGGATTGCCAGATCAGTTTGGATTTTCGTCTTGCTATCTGCCAGAGTTCGACAAAGATTCTTCAAGGTATCCACCTGTGATTTTAATGCCTCCCGGTCCGTCACAAGCTCCTGAAGCTTGTCAAGCCTCTCATTAATGTCGTCGACCGTAGCCAGTCCTAGGCTGTTCTGAGTGTCGTATTCGCTGAGTTTGTTGTAAATCACTTTCAGCTTCTCCGACGAGGTATAGAAAGTATTGTGAGTTTTGGTTAGATCTCGAGACATTTTTTCGTACGAGTCGAAAATCGACTTTGCTTGAGAATGCGCTTCCGACGTCGCCATTACCTGGTCACGTAGTACCTCTGCTCGCTTTCGCTGTGTTTCTGCAATGGCTCTCTCCTGCTTAGCTCGAGTGAGGAAAATCTGGATCTGCAAATCCTTATCACGAATCATGGATTTATAGTATTTCTCTCTTGCTGCATATTGATCAAAGAACTTTCGCATCACTGATTTCATTTTGTCGGGACTTATGTTGGTGACCTGAGTTGCTTCGCTGTTGGACGAAGATGTCTTGACAAACAGATCCAACAACTGTCGAAGTCCAGTAGATCCAGGTGCAGATGATGGTGATGACAACGGTTGGTCTTCACCGTCTGCTGGTACTGCAAGGTCCGCATAGGTTCCAAACAGATGCTTGAGCTGACGCTGGGAATCTGCTATGTCGCGTTTCATGGTCGTCATGTTTTTGGAGTCTTTCTCAAGTTGTTGAATGAGTTTGTCTCCTTTAAGCTTTAACTTCTGCTGTAGGTCTTCGATTTCAGATTCATAAGTATCTTTCATCGTCTCCACTAGTTTATTCATTTCTTTCAAATCAGATGACACTTGAGCGTACGCATCATATGATACGGTTAGAAGCTTGGTACATTTCTCCAACTTCTTGTCTGCTTGCGCCAGATGCTCCTTGGTCACGCTGAATTGTCCGTCGACGTCTGCCAACTTGTCTTGGGCCTCTTTTAGTTTAGCTCTATCTTCCATCAACTGCTTGTTTTCTTTCTCGAGGGTGACGATTCTTTGTTGCATGCCTTTACATATATGTTCGAGACGAACTCGTTTTGTAAACTCGTCACTTAGAGCCGTCTGGAGGTGTTCGCGCTGTCGATCAACAGTGCCTCTAGCAGCAGACATTTCCAGAAAGTCTGATTGTAATTTGCTGATTTGAGCCTTCATCTTGCCGCAGTTTATCACTAAAGATCGTATTTTAGTTGTGGTGGATCTGTTTGTGAGAATTTGTCGAACCGCACTCTCGGCCGCATGTTCCACAATATCAACCAGATACTTGTGTTCTGATAGTTCATTGTAATCCTGCTCATCTTGATTAGCAATAAAAACCTCGAGCATTTTCATCAGAGAAAAGTCCTTGGACTGGTTATCCAGATCACTTTCTCGTTTTGCTCTCCATGATTGATGGCCCGTCAATTGTCTGAAAATACGGTTCTGCATAAGAACATAGTCCTCTCTCGACATGGGCAGAGTTGGATGGCTCAGAGCCGCTCGAAGTCGAAGATTGGAATCGTCTGGAACATCAAATGTAGCAGCATCTCTGGTTTTCGACAATAGCCTTTGAATCGACGTCTTGGTCACCAGAGCATCTCTGTACCGATCATCATCATCATCATCATCATTGTCATCAACTTCATTATCATTTTCGTCATCGTAATCGTCATCATCATATACTTGTTCTTCCTCATGAGCTTCGCCATTTAAATCATCATATACTTGTTCCTGCTCATGAGCCTGGCCGTTTAAATGATGATGTCCATTATGATTATGTGTTGTAGTGGCATCGGGGCCATTATCGATTATCTTGGATGTGGGCTGCAGGGAAGCAGTTCCATTTGTAGACTCGGTAATATCCGTTCCATTTATAGGTTGCGAGATGTTAGATTGACTCTGAGCTTTCTCTTTGGCAAGAAGATTCTGCCTTTTCTTCTTTGACTTTGACGGCATTCTTGATTCTCACCTAACTAGATAGTTAGACAACTAAAGGTTGGTGGTTAGTTCTGCAAGCTTGAACAAGTTTGAACAAGCCTCAAGCACAGCTTACCATTCAATCGCACCAAACATAAGACCAGCTCCATAAGCGCCTATTGAAGGTCGCAGTACAAAGAATCCGAGGCTTGGGTCCTCCAATAAACCACTCAATAGGCCAATTGGACCCTTTTTCCTGGACACGAAAGTTCAAACAACACCCACAAAGATCCCACAAATGGTAATATGAATATGCCTTTTTCGAAACAACCTATCCACAACTTTCTGAGACCAGTGAATGTTGAGTTCAGTCAACCTATTCTTGTATTTGAACGGAATATTCAAGGAGTAACTGAAATTGGCCGTAGATCTTTCACGTCTGCGAGATACACTTCATAGCCCCATACGCCGCATCATAATGTTTTGAATCATAGGAGAGGTAGTTAATATATATATGTTCGGGTTTAGAGTGTTTAGTGGTAACAATCAGCAGATGGTTGTACGGTAGATATGAACAAGGGTGTATTTAGGCAAATCTATAAGCAAGTCCTATAAATGACGGCTTCATAGTATATTAATAGCATTAAAACAGAATCTCAGACGTGTAATGATACGAAATGCAACCGTCACCCCTGGGAAAGCGCTGTTGTATAGAACTAAGAAGTCCAGTTGCCATTGACCTTTTTAATCACTCTTTACATGCAAGATATAGATAACCAATTGTGATCTGTGGAGTGCGCCGAGCAACACTTGAATCAAAAATAAGACTAGATATTATAATATTGTCAAATACTTATAAATGTAATCACGCTCAAAGGTTTGTTCAAATAATATCAGATCAAGCCATATCATGCTCCTAGACCCGGGTATGTATTCACTTTGGACTCTCTAAGTGATTGGAAAGAGTAATCTCCTGACATCCAGGTTGTGAGCACCTGTAGAACCTCTTTAGGATGGTCATGGGACGCCAAATGCCCTGCTCCATAGATTCGCAAATACGATAAATTCGCATAGTTTGTAAGCTCTCCAACCGATGCTTTGTCCACAGTCAAGTTAACCGGTTTAGCAGAGAAAAACTGGTCTTGTCCTGGCCAAGAAATGGTCTTTGCAACTGCTTGATTACCAAGCCAATTATATGTGCCATCAAGATCTCCTGCAAATATTAGAACTGGAATACCTTCTGTCAGCACATTTGTGAGATTGCGCTGCCCAGAAGTCAACTGTGTTCCAGCTTTGGCATAAATATTGGAAATCGTTTTATTACAGGCAGTAAAGCCGCTTTTCCGCGAACCAACAGTACTGAGAACCTCGGGAAGGTTCATATACTCTTCATAATAAGTGTCTTGA
This sequence comes from Sugiyamaella japonica, assembly GCA_030583365.1. Classification (NCBI taxonomy): domain Eukaryota; kingdom Fungi; phylum Ascomycota; class Dipodascomycetes; order Dipodascales; family Trichomonascaceae; genus Sugiyamaella; species Sugiyamaella japonica. The sequence goes on from JAJMIG010000028.1 coordinate 83,873, forward strand.
GGATAGCATTCTGAAGTGAGATTCTGACAAGGTTGCTTGAGATTAAAATAGTTACCAGTGTATCTTTCCATTGTGGCATCATTACAGTACGCTAATGCTTCTGGACATCGGGTGCCTTCCAAGCTACATTTCAGGATCCTATCAGCACAGATAGGCGTATCCAAATCCATTTCGGCACATGTTTGGGCAGGTAATACTGGTGACAAACCACCATCACCACAAAACATCGGCTGAATATACTGATACTGTAATTGTGCATTGATCAGTCCATTGCCAATAATTACCGTGCCTAATGAAAACAGTCGGTCTTCATGAGACAGTATCTCGGCTGCTACACTAGGCACAAAGTATCCTGCATCCGACTGAGCAAGCAGGTGTACCTTTAATCCTCTATATGCCGGAAATGTTTCAAAGAACAAGTTTAAAAACTCGTAAACTTGCTGACCTGCTGATGCAAGACTAGTTACATCGTTGGTGACTGTGGATAATCCCGTTCCTGCTGGTTGATCAATGTAAATAATGCTGGCGTTTGAATTCCAGGCATATGCATTATAAACGTGAGATAGGTTGGCTTGGATAATTCCGGGAAATGTAAGCCAAAGAGCCTTCATACCAGAGCAACCAGGACCTCCATTTAAAAAGAGAATGACTGGATCGGTTTTCGGATCATTTCTCGACTCAAAAAACCAGTAGAACAAGCTGTTTCGTGAGTTGTCCACATCGATATACCCAGCAAACTGTTTAATTTCCGGATCCCATCCCAGGCTCGAAGTGTCATTGAAAGTTACCAGTCCCAGTACTGAAGTAAGCAGTGAGAGCAAGATGCACAGTTTAAACATGGTTTGGTAGCTGCGGTATCTACCTACAACCTGTACAAACCGTGTCATTATATATTACCGCTTCTTAAATTATGCCTCCTACTTCCGTTACCCCATAATGGAAAAACCAGATGTTATTGCGTACGGAGCTGTTCTTCAGATCATGGTTTTCGCGATCGGCACCGGGACCCTGCATGGCGCATAGTGCATGGTGCATGGCGTGGGGATCGGCGGATCTTGCTAATCCCTGTCAACTAAATATATGCAAACCTTTAAAAAGGTACTGCGACCATGGGGTTTATTATTCTGAATTTTCCACTGTTGTCGAGAATATTTAAAAAGCCATATTTCTCACACATAGATTGTAGCGTGTTTCCAACCACCAGAATGTCTAGATTGATTCATTGGGCTCGAGAGTTGCCAGTTACCAAGTACGCGGTTGGCTTTTTCCAAGACGCTCTTATTAGTACGCTTCGAACAGGGCCAATTCCTCAGCATGTGGCGTTTGTAATGGATGGAAACCGTAGATATGCCAGCCAGCACCACCTTGAATTACGCGAAGGCCACTATGCTGGATTTGAGGCTCTTGTTGATGTAAGTATGGTCCAACCCCATGAGAGTCATGACTCTAACTGCCATAGATTATCGAGGCTTGTGACCGACTAGGTGTTAAAGCAGTGACTGTATATGCGTTTTCAATTGAGAATTTCAAGAGACCTCGTAGTGAGGTGGACCAGCTGTTTAATTTGATAAGAACAAAGGTTGTTGATTACATTTCCGGTTCGAAATACAGTAGTGATCATCTCAAGGTACGCATTCTAGGCGACCGGAGTCTTCTGGAAGATGATATTCTTGAGAAGATCAACGAAATTGAAAGAAGAACTGCTCAAAACACTCAGTAAGTAGACCCCAGCTCTTTCAAAGTCGATCTTTGCTCCTTCCTCCCCATGTCAACCTATTAACCAAGCTCAAGCATGATCTTTAATATCTGCTGCCCTTATACTTCACGAGATGATATCACTCACGCTATTAGAAATATTGCTACGAAAGTGGAGAATAACGAGCTCGAATCCGTTCAAATTGACATGGACCTGCTTCAGCGCGAGCTCCATACAGGGGAAAGCCCTCCTCTGGATATTCTCATTCGCACTAGTGGCCATACCCGGTTATCTGATTTCATGCTCTGGGAAAGCAATGTGAACTGCCAGATTGAGTTTGTGATCACTCTCTGGCCTGAATTCAGTGCCTGGGAGCTGTATAGAATCATCTTGAAATGGAGTTATGAAAAGTCAAAGGAGTACGAGTAAGTAGTAAACGCTGATGAGATGTGAGATGCGAGCCATGCCTAACACACTAGACGCTTGGAGATTCGCCAAGTAAAGCTACCACCGCCACCTCCTTCGATTTCTATTTCTGGAGTTACTGCTCAAAATCCAACTCAAAATCCAACGACTACTTCCCATGATGCCACTGTCCTTGATGCTGTTCCTGATGTTGATAATGATTTGTCAATGATGGCCGCTGTTCGGGATGCTGCAAATCAGGATGGAACATGGTGAGAAAGTGGTTTAGTTAGCTAACTCTTTGAGTGCTATATTTTATGGATATCTATTAAATACATAGGTTATTATTGATGTTTGTGATTTTTAACTCTCTTTCTTAGTGAGGACGTCTTTTCAATACTCGACTCTACACCTTTCTCGTCGGCGATCTTCTTCTCGCTACCATTAATATTGATTTGCGAAATCACCGTCTTCTTTTCCTTTTTGCTTCTTTCCAGTTCCTTTGCTTCGTCGATTCTAAACTTATATCGAAGATAAACAACCACCTCTGCAATGAGAATTATTAGTGCTCCAAATACACTTAGCAGTGTACGCGTAGGAATCGAGTACCCAGCCGAAGATCCTGACCAGTACCAGATGGCAGCTGCTACCGAAGCCACCGAAATCAGAATATTAACAATAGCAGACAATTGTTCTCGTACTTGTTTCGCCTCGTGACCAAATGAGGGAATGTGATGCTTGTTGGACGATAATGACAAGGTCATTTCGGGGCTGATCATGCTCTGATATTCTCGTTCAGCCTGTTCATTTCTTAATTTTTCCATTTGTTTTACAAATTCCTTTGACTTAGGAGGCGGGCTTGGTTTGGGCGGTATATATACATGTGTACCTTTGGTCAGCTCTGCCAGCCGATACCTGGACTTTTCTGGATACGCAGATATCAAGTACCTGGAGATTTCGCATAAATGAGAGTGAGAGATGCTGTGAGTTGGCTCTGACAAGTTTGAAGACGAGTCTCGCCGTAACTTGTGATACTCTTTTACAGCCTCATCAATTCTTGAAGTAACTACCAGTAGCACCATCTCGATCGGTGTATGAATTAAGAGTTATGGCTTCTGGGTGGTTTACTTTGAATAACAAAAAGATAGCGTTATGCATGAAGCGAGTCTGGTGAAGCTATAGAAGCGCACCTGTGAACCTAGTTGTAAGACTGACTAGGGTCCATTTCATCAAGAAAACAACATACTTTTTGAGGGCCTCGCATATGATGATGAGTACATCATGTTAGTTGTGCCACTGAATAGCTAAGGTTCCATTTGCCCATGATGTGCTAACACGCGAGGACTATGTGACAGCGAGATGGATATCTGATAATAGATAATTAGATAATTAGATAAGTTTCATCACAGATAGCCATGTCTACTCCACCTCCCATGACGTAAATATTTGGGGACCGTGGTATAATACTATCATATATGGCTGTTGCTCTAATGTCTCCTGACAAGGTTAAGAATCCATGGTACCAAGTACCCCCAGATCAACTACGTCAACTCACATCTAATAACGGGCGGCGCTTGGCAACACCCTCAGCCACCGTGATTAACTTTGTGACAACGGTGGGTTTAAACGAACGAGCTGAGCGTTAGCGACTTGTCAGGGCTTTTATGTGCTTTCAAGGAGAAAAAGATCTAAACCCTGGCATGGCAGCATGTTAATGTTCGTAATCCCAAGTCCAGGGGTGTTTTTAATTGATTTCGTCTATAGATAAGAAAAGTTGATGGCTGGGGAATTACATATGAGCTGTAGCTGCCTGATTAGACCTGTACCGTTGTAACGGCGAATGATTCTATGGAACAACCATTGAACGAATTCCATACATACACCTTTCTCACACATAATCCCATAAGACAGACAATTCCATAAAGATGCTCACAATAAATTGAGCTGTTCCTCAACACACCCGAGAACGAGACCAACACACTACCAGTATCGTAAACATTATATTCATTCCTCAATTCTGACTGTGTCCGTCATGGCTCACCGCTCACGGATATCCGCCCAAAAGCAAGATCCATGTGAGATTAAACGCATGTCTCTGCAGTGGCAATGTGGGACCGAGATCAACTAATGGGGATCCCAATTGATTCGGTGAATAAATAAAAGATTTGGCCCCTTGCTTAATCCTGCGTTCGAGCACTGAATCTTATTGTCGAACTGCAACAGCTGTACACAAGCAGAGAATTAATTCAAGGACATGGTTTTCGATAAAGCATATACCAACTAACTCAATAGGCAGACTTTGCTCCTGTCTACATATCCGAATAGGAAGGAGAACCAGAGCCGTGATTCATTTAGCATTAAAGGCAAATAAACACCCAAAGTGTGCGGGCGCACCACCCTGTAATTATTATCATTTGAGGCTGAATGATTGTAACATCTACAAAAGATGCTCATGCCATTAATAATATTTCAGTTGCAGTTTTATTCCGTTTTCCATGCAGCTTTATAGTATGTCGTTGCTGAACCGGCAGAATGGTAGAGTCGCTACGATAGAGTTGCGCAGGCCCCTTTAAAACGGAGGAAATAATTTAATTTTAATCCATATGAGAGAGCAGTCAATCACCTTTCCAGAAGAGCGGTATCACAGAGAGAGAGAGGGAGATAGAGAGATAGAGAGATAGCTATTGCGAGTTGCTCCGTGACTCCCTCCTCAGATAACTGACAAAGGTCAACAGGATAAAAGACCCGTTGGCGGAAGGCCTCATGTTTACTAGAAATACAATGGACATTATGGGCAATGCAAGAGGAGCAACTAGAGATGTCTGGGGTTTGCAAAACCTCCACATATGGTAACACTACTTTTTGTTTTTTACACGACCGTGCTTAGACGATATATACGATATATGTTATCTACAGTTTGTGGTTTCTCCAGTTTCTTTGCTAAGCGAATAGAATAATCTACCTCGCACTCGAGCTGGCCAACGCCTAAAATGGTAGGACAGAAAATATGGACATCTGCTTTTCAAATGTTACATATCCGAGCACCAGGAGAATTACATAATAGTCGAGCCGAAATTTAAAAGGAAAAAATAAGCCGTAAAAAGGAAATCTTGGCCAGATTTAAACCCTGGAAAACGGCCAGGAGGCACCTCGTCATTACGGCCCCATAACACAACTAGGTTTTTAATTAAGGAACACGCTCTTAGATCATGAGACAAGTTTAGGTTTTGGCAGTAGCTAACGGTGGGTCCAAGCAGTTCCGTAATACTAAATAGCGGTACAATCGAGCCAGGAGAGGCGTTGCAACTTAGGCTGTTGTTACAGCCAGACCAGGGGCAACGGAAAAAAAAAGAGAGCATAAATACTGTCATTTCACATGGCTTGGAAACAGATCTCACCCTTTGGAAATAAACATCACCTTGAGTATATAACGCAGGGTGGGATATCAATCAAGATCATCAGATCATCATTATTCAATGCTTTCTCTCCTTTGAGTACATATCGGCTCTTGCTCTCCTGTTTGATGGCGCCTGCCTGCACTGCTACTGGTGGCGGTCCACGGGTACTATCATATATCTAACATTGTTCATATACTTTATGCTACCATCTAAAAACCCCGGCACATCAGCAAGCAAAAGTACGGTGGCGGCATTCCCGTGCACTACATTACCTGACACGTCTTGCTCCTTCTTCAATGACCTTGCAAAAACATGCCGTTTAATCAGCTCGAACCACCTAATTATCGAGCTTTCACCCAGGCCTGATACGCATTCCTAGGGTGAATGATCAGCACCCATAAACTTCTTCCATAACCTTTAAGTTTATGCAACAAAAATAAACTATACGCAGGATGGTCCCAACATCTCGAAATAAATAATGTTATTTCTTTTTTATCCGAGGGAACCCTTTGGGTAGCTGCTCCAGGTTTCGCATAACATTTATTTGCCCATCGAGAAATAACTTGGACCGGTATGAAGGGTTCGATAATCTACTGTCATGTATATATATATATAACCAAGCGAGCCCGGGCGAGTTGTTGTCTTTTTATTTTTTCTAAAACTGTTAATAACTTTAATCAAGAAAAAGTAATACAAATACAAATACACAAGCTTAGGTGAACAGTTTATTATCATTATATTTTCTCCAAGTTGGTTCTGATATCAGTCGCAGCGGACGGATCTTCGAAATAGGTTGGCAAAACAGTCGGCACACGCTATGGATCTCCGGTCTATTTTGAATCACAAGGAAATCCCAGAACCTGGCAACAGTCACCCACATCAATGTCCTCGCGATAGTGGTAATAATGACGGAAATAAAAACGGTCCCCCAAAGATAAAGTGTACCACTGAATTATCCTCTTCGGCTTCTTCTTGTTCTTTAAACGACGATGACAGTCCCCATGCATCTCCTACTAGCTCGAGCAGCTGCACAGATAGCTCACTTGAATCGTACTCATCGGATGAAGGGGATTCCGATCTGACTGTCCGTTCTCAGCGCTATCAACGGTTTGTGAACTACAGCAGCTCGAAACCAGTTGTATATTATTCTACTCCTAGCTCACCTACCTTGAACGATGGAGGTAAACAGCCACATTCGTTTGCGAACAACAATGGGGCAAATCAAAACATGCCGCCAATTCAGTCTCAGTGGAACCCAGCTTCAGGCGCAAGAACCAATTATACTCCTACTTGTCCCCTGCCTCCTCTGCAACATCCCCCAATGACTTCACATATTCTGACTCATTCTGCTAATGGTTATACACCTGTCAAGCTGCCTTCGATTATTCCACCAGTCAACAAACCCGCCTACACTCCATATTTGACCGGTCTTCCAAGGGAGCAGGTATCAGCCAAGCCTCCTCCTCCTCCACCAAGCTTTCCACTCGAATACCGCCAGTTCAATGTCGGACGGCCACTGATACCCGTGTCCACCAAAATAGTAGCCAGTATTAATCCAAACGGAGGTCCAAGATCGAAGCCGTTTGTTTGTTCAACTTGCGTCAAGAGATTTGCCCGAAAGAGCGACCTTGTTAGACATGGTAAGTTAGTTTTACATCAAAAGGCCTTCTATGAATACTAACTAAACTTGTAGAACGAATTCATTCTGGAATTCGACCCAATCTCTGTACAATCTGTGGAAAAGGATTTATTCAGCGGTCGGCATTGACTGTTCACACTCGAGTCCACACTGGTGAAAAGCCACACAAGTGTGATGTCTGTAGTAAGGCTTTTAGTGACTCGAGTTCACTAGCCAGACATCGAAGAGTTCACACTGGAAAGCGTCCATATGCCTGTGACTTTCCCGGCTGCGTAAAGTCGTTCACCCGTCGCACCACTTTGACACGCCATTTCGGGTCTCATTGCGGTCCTCAACCACCCACTGAATTGGGACAGAGGGGTCAAGCGTTCTTAGTGGCTTTGGAGTCTGGCACAGTTAACGACGATTCCAGTAGCATTAACTCGTCTCCAATTTCTCCCCCAGCCTCCACTGACCGTAAAGGAATTTCCTCTTTTCAAGGGCGCGCCAAGGGCCTGCCTACAAATGCCAACTCGCAATCCTACTTGTATCAGCAGCACCACATGGCACCCGGTTCAGGTGATTCTAGTACTAACGACAGTACTAAGTGTAACAACAGCTACCCCTTCAAATATCGCAAACATTACATGAATCAGAAGGCCGCAAACAATTATGAATTTAGATCACTTGGTTCGGATCTGGATAGATCGATCCCAGCTAAGAACAGGCTGGCCGCCCCTCTGGGTGCAGTATAAATGGGGAATGGTGTTTAGTACGTTGTATGAGGTTATGGTTGTTTTGGTTTTATTATCCACTTTTTTATTGTTTTACGTCTCCTTCTACCGCACATTAACGGGACAACTCGTATAATTATTTATTAATGAAGCAAATATCTTCTTTTGAAACGGTCCGAACCGTGTCTGCTCGACCTGCCTCTGGGCTGCTTGTGGGCTCTGCCTCCGGCGGCTGGGCGCTGCCCAGACCCGTTGCTCCACTTCGTGGAGTCACATACCCCAGCTGACGCAACGTCTCCACAAAGTGGAGCTGCGAGTCTGGGCAGCGCCCAGCCGCCGGAGGCAGCACCGATAGCCAGGACAGTGCGGTCGTCGGTGTAGAAGTGGAGAAGTGACAGGCCGGGACAGCATATGCAGCACGGGCATCGAGGTATAGGGGTAAAGTACTTGTTTAGGAGCGTCGATTAATTTAATCTTGCATCGAATTCGCATGCCATTTTCTTTTTCGAGGCATTAAGCTTCCTCGACAGGCCCCTGAGCAGACTATTTCCATAAAGCAGTAAACACATAGAAAACAGACGTCTAATTGTAAACATTTGCGACGGCAGCAGCATCTCCGTCGTGCCAGCCCCCAACCCACTCTGTCCCAGCCCTCCGCGAAGCGGAGCTAACGGGTCTGGGCAGCGCCCAGCCGCCGGAGGCAGGGCCCCCCTGCTACACTCTCGGGAGCGCCTCCGGCGGCTGGGCGCTGCCCAGACCCGTTAGCTCCGCTTCGCGGAGGGCTGGGACTGAGTGGGTAGGTTCTGGTTGTGGGATTAAGAATCGGTCGGAGCAGGCGCCGCGCGCTCGCGGCACGGGCAATGGTGTTTATGCGGTTCGTGATCCAGCTGATAGATATATATGGACCACGCAGATGATTATGTCGGATCGGTTGGAACAGGACGTCGATGACGAAGAGATCCCTGAATTAGTCGATGTGGCGGGCAGCTATGATCACCCGGAGGACATGCCGGCAAAGAGGGTGCCCATTACAATAGTCACAGGATATCTAGGAAGTGGTAAATCCACTCTGTTGAACTATGTGGCTACTCAGAAGGAGAAGAAGATTGCCATGATTATGAACGAGTTTGGCACGTCGGCAGATATAGAACGATCGCTGACAGTGCGTGATGGCCAGTCGATATACGAAGAGTGGCTGGAGCTCGATAACGGGTGTCTGTGCTGTACCGTGAAAGATAATGGCGTGGCGGCCATTGAGAAACTGATGGAAAAGAGCGGCAAGTTCGATTACATTTTGCTAGAAACGACTGGAGTGGCTGATCCCGGACCTATAGCCAACATGTTCTGGCTGGATGATGCATTACTATCGAGCATTTATTTAGACGGCATTGTGACGGTGCTGGATGCCCAGAATGTTATTAAAAGCCTTGATGACACTACGATACACGAAGAGCATGAACAGGATGAGAGTGGCGGGCTGTCTGAAAGTGGTGCTGACTGTCTGTCCACTGCCAATATCCAGATAGCCCATGGCGATGTGCTTGTTCTTAACAAGTGTGACCGGTTCGCCATTCAACCACAGGAACTTGAACATATCAAGCACAGAATCCAGGCTATCAACTCCATAGCTCCTATAATAGAGAGCACGTATGGCCAGGTGAATCTATGTGACATTCTCGACTTGAAAGCATATGACGGCAGACTGGACAATGGAACCTTCAAGACCGCCTCCAGTGCTACTACTAATGGATGGCATGATCATAGAATAGCCACAGTAGCGGTCGGGTTTGCCACCACGACACGTGAACAGGAGCACAAGATCGAGTCCTGGCTGCAGCACGTTCTGTGGGAATGCGAGATTGGCGACACTGCTGTCGAAGTGCATCGCACAAAAGGTCGCCTTACCAGACAATCTAGCGGCCACATCCGCATCATCCAAGGTGTGCGAGACACCTACGATATTATAGACCTGGCAGATCACCATCCTCCATCCGACCCAGAGCCAGAGCCAGACAGCCACCCCGGCAAGCTCGTGCTCATTGGCAAGAACCTCACGTATGAGCTCGTGGCCAGCGGTCTGTCAACCCATGTAGGTATAGCTGTAAACCGGTTATAGGTTACACTCGCTCTGCCTCCGGCGGCTGGGCGCTGCCCAGACCCGTAGCTCCGCTTCGCGGAGTCGAAGAGCCCTGGACCGGCGTCAGGGGCACCAGGAGCGTACGCTCTCCGCGAAGCGGAGCTACGGGTCTGGGCAGCGCCCAGCCGTCGGAGACAGTCAAGGGGGTGGTTCATTATAATTATACAAAACGGCTAGTTGTCTGTCATCGAGGCATCGGCACCCGCATCGGCACCCGCACTGGCAGACTCATCGACGTACGGTTCATCTGCAGGAGCAGGCTCGTCTACTAGCTCGGTCATGAGCTCATCATCTTCATCGTCAAACTCCCATTCTTTGGACGTCAGACAGTACTTCTCTGGAGGCAGTCGCAGACCGTGCTGTTGTGGTACCTGTGGTAGTGGCCGCTTGTTGCGCTCCTGGGCCATATCCAGCAATAACTCCTTGGGAGGTGCTGGCTTGAATTGATAGTTGACTCGAGCCCCGACTGCTAGTCGAACATCGTCTATTGTCAACGGCACGTTCGATGGTCCGACTCCAGCAGGCTGGTGCGACATCGTGGAATGCGCATGGTCGCTATAATGTAGAGCGTCCTGTAACACTCCATGTGTATATCTAAATGCAAAATCCATCAACTGTAAGGGAACTCGATCCTGATACGAGGTGACCCCCATCGAGGCGAGAATTAGATGAAGTAATCGCACATCTCGAGGCGTGATACTTGGCAGATCCGCGTCGCCTGATCCTGCCGCAACTCCTCCTCCTCCGCCTCCTCCACTGCCTGCCAGACTGGAATCCACTGACATTTTTCAATGAGTATGTGTAGTTGTACATGTCAGATACTTGGAATATATGGAGTATATAAACGCGGCGCGTGCGGCAGGAAATCAATATGTTCACACGTTGTTCGACAAGGACGTCGTCTGACAGTTGCTTTCGTACGTTGTACATCCTACAATTCTATTTCACTAGACTAAAAATGAAGCTTTTTTGGACCTTGTTTGCTGTGCTGTTTGGGTTTGTGCTCTACGCATCCAATGTGTTTGCATCAGCCAGCGCTGAAGATAATGGGTCACCTGTCATCACTCACAAGGTGTTCTTTGATATAAAGCAGGGAGATGAAGATTTGGGCAGAATTGTATTTGGCTTGTATGGACAAGTGGTTCCAAAGACGGTCGAGAACTTCCGTGCTCTAGCTAGTGGAGAGAAAGGTTATGGATACAAGGGCTCGGCGTTTCATCGCGTTATCAAGCAGTTTATGATCCAGGGCGGCGATTTCACCAATGGAGATGGCACGGGCGGTAAATCCATTTACGGAGCCAAGTTCGCCGACGAGAACTTCCAGTTGAAGCATACCAAGCCTGGTCTATTGTCTATGGCCAATGCCGGCCGCGACACAAATGGCTCGCAATTCTTCATCACCACCGTCGTCACGTCTTGGCTCGATGGCAAGCATGTGGTGTTTGGTGAAGTCTTAGAGGGTTTGGATGTTGTCAAGAAAATCGAAAACACGAAAACCTCATGGGGCGACAGTCCCACCGTCAAGATCGTCATTGCCGACAGTGGAGAGATTGCCTCGATCCCCACTGGCGAGGAGCCTGAAAACGTCCACGAGGATCTGTAGGAATGCATATTCCTTTACAACCCGTGGAATGATGCTTTCGTGACCAATTGTTAGGGGCACTCTTGTATACTCTAATAAATAGTTGGGTTGTATTCTACGCGGATGATGCCTCCGGTGGCTGGGCTCCGCCCAGACCGGTTGCTCGCTTCGCTCGTTGTGTACTCTTCCCCTGAGATTTCCTAAACCATC